>LD355071.1:0-24965 GCA_001465055.1 Ptychodera flava | reverse complement strand
TAAAAGGATGCTGTTGCCAAGCTTGTTGAAAATGTGGAGTACCTGTTTGGTGGGAAAATCAAGATAGGGCTTGCTACCACACCAAATTTGTGGAGTGGGTGGACAATGTTTTTAAAAACGTTGGGCGGTCTTGGTATACCGATTTTTCGTTGAGCATTTCGCGAACTGAAAAAAGAGGGGGTGATCCTTTAGGCCAAAAAAAAAAAAAAAGAAATGTTTCTGGTCAGCGCGCGCGTCACTTGAACAACAGCGTGTCACCCTTTTTTTCTGTTTGTGGCCGGCGGCCATGGCTGACACCAAACCAAAATGGCTGAAGAAAAAAGAGAAAATTCTTTGGGGGCATGATCAGTGACTGCATGAACAGTATATATGTGACTATTACTATAAAACTGACCCTCTTCCCTCCCTTGAGGGGAAAAAATAAAAATAAAAATAAATAAAATGCGCGTCGCCGCACCATTTTTTAAAGAAAGACCTGACCAGAAACATTTCTTTTTTTTTTGGCCTTAGCTCTCTCTTTATTTTGGTCAAGTTAAATAGTGAAAGGGTTGATGATCGCACAGCTCATTCATTATTTCAATAGAGTCGATGGTGTACTTTATAAGAAAGTTGACAACGAGGTAGCCAAACTCGAAACAGCTAGCAAATTCCTCATAATTTCACGAGCACTAGGTCATGTATTAAGAATCGTTTTGAGTGATGATTGCAGACGTAATGATGATTTTTAGGTTACTAAATATACAGAACCAACACAAAAACAATCTTTACAACAGCAACAACATTAAAACATAAATGAAACTGTCTTTGTAGATTTAATGACATATTTTATCCAATATGTTAACTGAACACTTGAAAGTAATTTCGCATGTGTTAGGCATGAGCTGTAAGTCATTTCACCATTAGATTGAATGATTAAGATAGGAAACCATGGTATCCTGTACATACTAATTAACTTGTCATTTCCTCCGGCCGAATTGTAAATTTCAAGGCATTCTGTATTTTTTCCGAGACGTAACTCTTTCATCGCTATGGTAACTTGCGTAAAACTCATGTTTGAAACAAAAACCCTCATTTCGACAGAGACTTACAATACTTTCACTGATAGAATCTACCTAGCAGAACTGTCAACAGCAGAAGATAAAATTTAGCGACTTGGATAAGAAAGGAGACCAGCACAAAGGGGAGAGGCAGGGCGCCCTCTACGATCTGCCTGCATTGTCCTTGTCATGCCAAACTCCGAGTATCAGGAGAGAACTCTTCGATATATTGGTAATTAATAATAATAAGGAACAGTTATCTAGTTACAATGGCAATAATACTCTAGGTGGCTTTCTATGCCTTGCCAAGAATAAATATTTTTCACGAGCGATAGATTTCACCAATGTAAATTTCCCCTCTTGGGCCAGCCTTTTTCAATTACGTGCAATTGGACCGAGTCGATCTTGATAATATTTCAACTGACGTAAAAGAAAAATCCATAATATTCGATTAAGTCAAAACATACACTGAAGTTTTCGGTGTTATTAAGTTATATTACGTCACATTCATCACACGAGATTAAGTACGCCGAATGGATGACACATCTATTGAAAACAAACACAGTGAATAAATTTGAGATTAAATTAATGAAAAATACTATACTAATAGAGTGATAAAATGTAAATTGTACATAATCTATTGAATTGCATGAATTTCCAATAACGCTATGGTAATATCGTGTCATGAGATCTTGCTTCAATTTACTTTGTATTATTATCTAAGTGACACTGTGAATAAAGTTGATAATCATCAAAATAAACTCCACAAATTATGCGCATGTATTAATAAGATATATCGATGTGGCAGAATCGGCTTCTTATTTTGAATGTCTTTCTAAATAAGCTTAGGCTAAAATAGTGAAAAGTAGAAACGGCAATAAATACACAAGTTACTTCTTTTGCTTCTCCCTATCCTGATGTACATCCATGTTTAAAGTACTTATCCAGAACGCTTTTAGTTTATTCAACCACAATAACGCCCTATTGTTTGTATCTCTGCCATCGGATTGTTGACAATGTATGGACCTTGTTGTCCGAGCTTCACCTTAATGGCACTAGGAATTCTTATTTGACCCTCTGTCTGCGCCTAAGAGAAGTTCAATCAATACTAGTTGCACTAGTTGTAGGGATATCAGTTTATCTGAAAGCTAAACTCTAGTGAAAAAGTGGACAAGTTCGCCAAAAATAAGCTGCAATATTTTGTAACCATTGCCACATCAAAAGATCAATTGTTGCAATGCTATGAAAACATTTGACTTTCACTGAAATGTGTGTTGCGTAAGGTCGTAAATATCTGTGATCTGGATATTTAATAACTGACAAAGAATATGTTACACACATTGTGGCTGTGAGCGTAATGATTCCTAGAGTACAGTGAAAAAGCAGACAAGCTCAGCTATCGTGGCTCTTTTCGATTGCGGACGACACTCACATCGTTAATGCGCATGCTCAGACAGCATTTAAAAATGTCCAGAGAACAGTTAACAGTTTCGGAATATTTCACCTGGTAACTTGCTTTTTGTTCGTAACAGCGTCAAAATGACGCATACCAAGTGATTGTAGATTTAAGCAATAACCCCCGCCGCAGGAGGGTATACACGAGATTTTGGTACAATGCGCGACATATGGAGCGAATTGTACTTAAATCTCGTGTATACCCTCCTGCGAAGGGGGTTATTGCTATCATATTATGTCAACTTGCGTGTCTTTGTTGTCTTACTTGAGTATTTTCATCACTTTATGCCCCAAATGCAGAAAACGGACGTCTGAGAGATCGAACGTCAGAAATTCTGCGCCCGAGATCGAGCATTTTAATACGTTGGGATTACGTACAGGCACACAGTATCCTACGATACGCATTACGTTCATATCGACATTGCATTTTATTCGTATGCAACACGAACACTATACTCGTCAAAAAATACCTGCTGCAGTCACACAGAAAAAGGGTCAAGAGTTCAAATCAAAAGAAAAATATAACAATTTTTTTCGTAAATTTACATAAGAACAATAGTCCTGGCTTTTTTGGCATACTAAAAATAGATTTGTCTCATTCTGTACCGCATACGCGTATAGGCCTACGGTATGCGCCGACCATTCCGACATTCAGAGGTGACATTCAGAGGTGGCACAGTGTAGTTACAGGATCTATTTTTGATGGATAATTTGGACGTTAATTGTACCAGAAAACAAACAGTTTTGAAAGAATCCTGACTTGCGGTTATTGCAACTGTGATGAACAGGTGTACAGAGTGTGTTGCCCGAGGCAGATAGCTGGACGCTGACACTGCTCGTTGCATTTGATGTCAAATTTCGTCGCAGTGGCCAGGACTCAGGAGTCATCCCATTGTTATTTTGAACTGCTTGGTTTACATCGTCAGGACACCCCGGTCTGTTACAGCCCATACTTTGGTAAAGAATAAAATAAAAAATGGGGGTCACCACGCTCGTTTCCATGGAAACGGACGTTAAAATGGCGTCGTTAGAAATAAATAAAAATGATATAATTCACTTAAACTAAAGAAAGCAATCATAAAAAGCTTAGCAAACGAGTTAATTCTAATAAATACCAAGACTTAAGATCCATATCTATCGAATGTATAGTTTTCATGATGTTTGTAAAGAAATTTTTACATAAGTATCGATTAAAAATGACGATATCGAAATTATATCACTACATAATTTTCGAACTTTCTTCCTGTCGCTTTGAATGGTGTCATTTTGACCAAACTTGGTGAATAAAATCCTGACATAATACCATTTAGTTTACACTTTTAATAAAAGGTTGTCACCACGCTACTTTTTACAATATCTCCAGGTGAATGGGTAATATGCGCCATGTAAATGGGAGAGAAATGTTAATTTTTCGCTCATATTGAATAAATGTAGGGGCTGTAAGTTGTACTGAAGATGAATTTGTTTGCTGTTTCCTTACGTGTAATTGTACGGTTTGTTAGTGTGTTACGAATACTGTGGTTTATTTTATCTGTTTTATTCGTGATTTCATTGTTTTTGTATTCTCTGTCGAGTAGTTTGTTTCTAAAGGAAGCGACTTTTTTTAGTAAAGTCGTCATTGTTGTTACAAGTGCGGGCGTATCGAAGGATTTCACTTTTGATAAAGCCATTAAATGTTGCTGTCGGCTGACACGATTCTCTATGTAGAAATTGGAATGTGTCTGTTGGTTTAGTATGTGTGTTGATGTCGAGGATATTTTCTTTGTGGTATCTTGCACCTTTGAAAACTACTACATCTAGGAATGTAATTTCTTGTGTTGAGTTTTCGTATGAAAACTTAAACGTTGGGGGTGCATTGTGTTGATTTTTTGAATGAAGTTAGTGAGTTCGGTTTGTGTTCCCAGAAAGATTGCAAAGACATCATCTCTGAATCTTTTCCAGAAATGAATGTTGTTTGCTGTTGTTTACGATTATTCTCTTTTCAAGTTCATGAAAAGCAATGTCAGCAATTTCTGGAGACGCATTCGATCCCATGCTGCAACCGCGGGTTTGACGGAAGTATTGCTTGTTAAATTCAAAACTGTTGTGTTTTAGAATTAGTGAAAGCATTCCTATTAAGTCTTCCGTTGGTGGTTTTTTTATACCGTAATTTGTTTGAAGCGAGGTTTGTGAGTTTAATGTTTCACTGACTAGCCGAATCGCTTCGTCGTGAATTGTGCTTGTGTACATAGATACTAAGTTGAGTGTTACAAGAAATGCATGTTGGGGACATTTGTTTTTTCAATTTCTTGTATGAAGTTTGTTGTGTCTTTTGAATACGTTGGTTGTTGCTGGACCAATGGTTTTATGAAGTAATCCAATAATTCTGAGATTCTGTTAGTGGGACTAGAGCAGCCGCTAATTATTGATCTCCCTGCAAACGTTGAGTTTTCGGGCGGCGGTTTGTGAATTTTAGGTAGTAAGTACCACTGCGGGGTATGGGTTTTTATGCTTTTTGGATCGAGATACTTATAAGTATCATGGTCGCTGTGTTTTTTCTCTTACATTTTGTTTAATAGTTTGTGTACTTTGTTTACTGTTTGTTCTGTGTCGTCATTGTCTAGTTGTGTATAATACTGGGTGTTGCGTAATTGTCTTTCGCATTCGTGTACGTAATCTTTTGTGTTTACGATGACGATGCCTCGACCCTTGTCGGAGGGTTTTGTTGTAATTAGCCTATTGTTTGCAAGCGTGTTTATCGCTATTCTTTGAGCACGCGACATGTTCTGTTTCCTTGTTTGAAAGGGTATCTCTAGAAGTGCGAGTTTTGTCGCTTCTAGATAGCTTTCGAGTTTTGTGTTTTCTGTTGTAATACTGATCACCTGTGTATAGCTGAGACTATACTACTGTTAAAAAGAAGTTTAACACCTCACCAGCACGAGGGGTCATAAAAAATTATCGGAAGAGCCCTTTAGACCAACCAGGTACAAGTTTCCCGAAAGGTGTAAAGTACATAGGACTAACCAAACATTTAAGGAAAAACAGCAGGAACAATGAAATTAGTTGATAAGCCATAATCCCAAATTGGTCAATTTTTGTGTGGGCGCGGGGCTGGAATGATAACTGCTCAAACTGACAGATGCCGACCGACAAACATGGAAACATGAGATCGGCCTTGTGGGACCCGTCGCCTCAGTGTTAAGTACGAACTATTGTTGTCGGCGACCGCTTTGCAAAGAAACCTAATTTATTATAATATAAATCGCACGAAGAAACCACAGCAGTTGCCTGTCCCGTTTTTCTCGCGGGTATGTGTACAGACTCGATAAAATGTTCCAGATGTGCTCACTTTCAGGGCCAGAAATTTTGTGTTTTTTTTCAACTAGTTACAGGACCAGTGTGACCTGTGTCTTTTTACTGGTCCAACGGTAAGATCCACAGGTCCTCTAAAATGTGCATAACAATACACAAATAGTTTTGTTTCTTCATGTTGTATTGGCATTTTATTTCTATCGGATTTGCTTGGAATGCACAATTGTCAGTTTTTGCAATCTATGGTATATACATTGACTTGGCAGATATCTCAAGTTATTTTGTAGTAGTTTCATCTTCCATTTGTACTAGTCTGCTGACTGGAGGGGTAATTTTATACTGGTCCTTGATGAAAATCCACCAGTCCCAGACCTCGGACAAGGGTTTTTTCAGGCACATAAGATTCACTCAGTAAGCATTGATTCACTCTTTTTCCAAACTTGTGAGAGAATAGTGAATAGGGACCTGTGATTCACAAACTAATTCTTGGGAACAACAGGTCATTGATATGTAATATCCTTATTATTATTAGTCCCAACAGACACCGCCTGGGGGAACTTATAGGTTTGGTCATGTCCGTACGTCTGTCCGTGCGTGTGTGCGTCAGTCCGTTCACGGAGATATCTCAGAGATGCCAGGAGTGATTTCATTGAAACTTGGTACAAGGATTACTTTATATGTCATACATATGCACGTCGATTTGTTTTGTGATACGATCCAATATGGCCGCCTGCGGCCATTTTGTTTTGATTTTTTCATAGCGGAGCCATAACTCAGGCATATCTCAACCGAAGTTGGTACAAGGACATTGACCTATATCACACATATGCATGTCAATTTGTTTCACGATATGATCCAATATGGCCGCTTGATGGCAATTTTGTTACAATTTTTTAGGTACAGAGCCATACCTCAGGCACATCTCAACCAGTTCTGTTCAAAGTTGGTACAAGGACATTGACCTATGTCTTGCATATCCAAATTGTTTTGTTTTTTGAGGGGGGTGATATGATCCACTATGGCCGCCGTGCGGCCATTTTGTTATGATTTGTTCATGTGCGGAGCCATTACTCAGGCACATCTCAACCGATTTTATTCAAAGTTAGTACAAGGGCATTGAGCTATATCATACAAATGCCCGTCAATTTAATTTCTTGATATGATCCAATATGGCCGCATAGCAGCCTTTTTGTTAAAAATTTTTCATGTCCTTAGCCATAACTCGGGTACGTCTCTACCTAATTTTTTTTCAAAGTAGGGACAAGGACATTGACCTATATCGTGCAATTCCACATTGATTTGTTTTGTGATACGCTCTGATATGGCTGCTGTACGGCCATTTTGTTATGATTTTTTTTTCATGTACGGAGCCATATCTCAGGCACATATCAACCTATTTTATTCAAAGTTGGTACAGGGACATTGACCTATATCGTACATATGCACGTCAATGTTTTTTTGGGATATGATCGAATATGGCTGCCTTGCGGCCATTTTTTTATGATTTTTGTTCATATACAGAGCCATATCTCAGGCACATCTCAACAGATTTTATTCAAAGTTTGTACAAGGACATTGACCGATTTATTTCTTGATATTAACACTTTCACCGCAGGAGGGCGCATTCTGCGCCAATGGCCAGACTGCGGGAGGCGCGTAAACGCGCCAAGAACGTACGCGTTTTTATGCGTTCGATATATGTTGGCTTTGTCTGATCTAAATCATGTTTGTTGACTATTTCCTCAAGCCTAGCTAAGCGTACGAGGTAGAGGTCAAACCTAAATGAGCATGCGCGCCAAATCTGTAAACAAATGCCGCCATACTCGCTCATTTCTCCGCCGTAATTTGTAAGGATCGTGTGATCAGTTGTTGTTTTTCTGTCAGGAGATATTTAAAAATGGCGACGCAGGCACAGTTTAACACCGACTAAGCCCTTTAGCATGTTTTTCTAGACAGTGATAGTGGAATTGTTAGTGATCGTGAAACTGAGCTCGACGAAGATAGCGGAAGTCAAATTTCAAATTACAACTTTATTACCGAACTTGAATATGTTCCCAAACCAGTTGAGCAAAGACAGACATTGCAAGCAAGACAGGAAGGTAGGCCAGCTGAGCATGCTGAGAGAAAAGTGCGACAAAAGATCTGTGAACGACATCACAAACGTTGATGGTGTATCCTGTGGATGTTGTACGATATCAATCCATCAATGACAATTACACATCGGACTATCTACCAGTATATAAGCTTATATATAATATAGCTCTCTTTTGAATGTCAGGTGATACCTGTTGTTCGAAGATGAACTTGTAATAAATATGCATATTAACCTCATTTATGTGGGAAATCTTTTAGGGTATGTGTTCCCCCTACTGAATTTGAGTTAATAAAATATAAGTAGTAATTTTTAAAGTGTTGCACTGAAAAAATACATTTATATATTGAAATAACAAAAAATGCAACATTTTTTTATTTTTTGTGTAAAATTCAATATGGCTGCCGTGATCACGTGACCTTCTAGGTGTGTCACATGACATTTTGTTCATTTTTATGATGCTCTGTCATATTGCAATACTCACTGAAAAAATTGTCCCGAATACTCTTATAATTACAAAGATACAGCTTATGCATGTAAATCAATATTTATAAGGCCGTATTTCCATAGAAAACTACGCACAGGAATGCACGTATAAAAATTAATTACGCAGTGAAAGTCTTAAACAATATGGCTACATGGCAGCCATTTTGTTACAATTTTTTTCGTGTCCCTAGCCATAACTCAGTCATGTATAATCCGATTGTATTCAAAGTTGGTACAAGAACATTGACTTGTGTCATAAATATGCATGTCTATTGTTTTCACAATATGGTGCAATATGGCTGCCTTGTAGCCATTTTGTTATAATTTTGTCATGTCCCGAGCCATAATTTGGATATGTAAGTAGTAATATATACTTGTTTTTTGTGACTTGAATTTTGTTTTCCCACCATTTTAGCTACAGAGGAAACTCCCTCCATGTAGCTAAAAATGACATACGCGTAGGTTAGTTCATATACAGGTCACCTCACTTACGCAACAGCTGGCACTGACGTCACTCCCGTTTATAGATGACTCACTGACGTATAATAGACATTTAGGTCAGCACTCAGAGGGGGAATTCCAATAACAACAGCTGAGTTCAGTCATTTGTTTGATAGATTCTGACTGTGATGTAAGTAAAAAAAAATTCTCTTCTGAAGGCAACAGGGGAACCGCGCTGATTCTCATCTTCTGGATGTAAGTATGAATTTTATCAATATCTTCTGGCTTGTCCCTTTTCACTATGTTTGGAGTCGCATTAACACTTATGTTAGATTTTCCCTATGGAACCCCTACGGTTACGGTTCCGATAGGGCTGTTGCACAATACCTTTCCAGCAGGGGCTTTCCAGTAGGACTTTTATAATACCGCTTTTGCAATACCATTCCGATAGGCTTCGAGTGTTGCTTAGCAGCCTGTGATGTCATAACACAGGTCTGAAATTCTACAGTTTTCATGAAAATTTTCTACAGAGTTTTTTTCGAGTTCCTTCAGAGACAATTTTCATTTCAATTAAAATTCTATAAAATTTAATCTACTATTCATAAGAGACATGAGCATCACTGACAATATAAACATGAGCAAATATATTATCATCGTGAGCATCGACACCCTTAACTGACATATCTTTTTCCAAGATTTCAAGTTGTATACCATCTTTTGTTTTCATTACTCTTAGGCCTTTTCCATGAAATTCAATATCTTTAAAACTACGCAGATCGATAAATAAACCAAATTTATTGTTCAAATAATCGACTTCATCTATATCAATTTCACACCAATCTTTATCTTCATCAAAAAACCGTTGTGTTTCTGTCCAAAATTGTCTTGGTAACATCTTCTGAGCGCATTTTTTGTTTGCATACCCTCAATCATTACAGACACAGATTCAATGGATGGGTTAAAGAAAAGTTCACTATTAAGTTCTGACTGATTCTGATTTTTAGTGAAGAGTATAACAATACCTCTCACGCTACGTCGTGGTACATTGATAACCGTGGTTGATTCTTTGAATGAATTTGTTCTAAAATAATGTAAATACTCGTAAAGGTAACTTTTTCCACTGTTGTAATAACCAGCAGTTTGTCTCGCGAGGTCGGGATCAGATATTGTCTCATATTTCATTTGAATGTTTTTTAATTTATAATTGGCTGTAAAAACATCATTACTGACAAGTAATTGGGAGACAGGTGCAAGCGTAATCTCCAATTCAATATGACTCCCTAACGCTGATGGATATGCAACCCCATGGCCTGTTATGAGGGGATGATTCAGACGATTAGCATATTTTGTTTTATATGTATCGAAAAGTAAATAATCATCCACGACAGCGTGATCTGAATTTTTCGCAACACTTCTCAATTTTCTTAGATTCTCATTCTGAATTCCGTACAGTGTCATGTTTGTTCTCTCCTATTTATGTTTGAAGAGATCACGATAACATTCAATAAGATTATATTCATTCAAATTGAAAAGTGCCTGACCCTCAAATGTGTGAACCATATGCTCCACCAAATTTTTTGCGACATTTTGTACTAGTCGGTTATCTGCATGACCCATTACTTCGAGATCAAAAACTAGGTCGAAAGTATTTGGAACTAGTACTACTCAGCTTTCTAACTTTGGACATCGTATGATAAGAGTCTGGCCTGGATCTGCCTCACCTGGATTATGAGCAATCACATGATGAGTTCTTTCTGACTTCGTTCCGTGCAGTATTCGGTTGCTGAAAGTCGGTAATAATGATCTATCGTACCCCATTTTCGTGTAATGTATATAGTAGTGTAGAAGAAACAAATTACAGTTAAAAAGAAAATAAATCACATCTTTACATAAGTATTTCCATCTGACTGAAAGATAAATCGATTACCTGTGTGGCGAATCAATTGAAGAACCCAATATTCTTGTAAATATGTGACCTCCTGGTCATCATTATCAATCTCTTGGAATACGTTTATGAATTCTAGTCGCTTAAAGAAGTTATTGACATTCCTTCACGAAAGCTAATATGTTATGATATAGATTGTCACCTTTGAATCGGACACCTGGATTTGCTCGAAGTATATGTCGATTTACTCATCGGAGTTTACACCATTCCAATTCGACAGAGAAACCAAACAGGTCTTTATTTTTTGAAAGAAACTTTGTAATATTCTTTTCACCAAACATGCTTGGTCATATATTAATACATAATTTTATTTATTATGACTAATGTTAAACCTGTCAAAAATATCCATAGCTGTTCTCCAATAAATCCGACCACCGATCCTGCTGTTTGTTATATAAAACTAACAAGTGAACCGATTAAACCTGGTATTGCAGCAGCACTTTTTGCGGCCAATGTTTTTAACCAATCGCCAAATTGCCTTACAATTTCTTTCGCTTTTGTGTATACTTTGGGCGGACCTGAACCATTTTTTGCTCCTGTTCCTGCTGCTCCCCCTCGTCCTCCTTTAGTCACAGCCAGGGCAGTTGTTGATATTGTCATTCTAAGGGCAGTAAGTAATGCAGCTATTGTAATACCATTCCGTTTAAATAACTCTGTCAGTTTCAACCTTAGTGACAAATCTGGATCGGAAATTACATTACGAAGAGACTTAGTCGTAGCCAGACTTACATGTGCCTCACTGATCTTATCATGTTCATATTTAATTCGATTATCAATTTTAGCTTTGCTTGTTATGAGTTCAGGGAGTAGTTTTTCGGCTTTTTCTTTTCCTTTGGTGTCCGTTTCAGCGTCCTTTAACTGTTTTTCAACTTCTTTTTTCTCCAGCGTTATTTTCTTTTTTTCATTGTTAAGATCTTCAATACGCATATTCGCAATCCTTTATTAATCATTAATAGCTCTATACTCGGGGTTTAGATTATTCCATTCATCGATTTTATTTTCAAAAGCTTGTATTTTATGTACATTACCGCTAGCATCTTGCCGTAAGAATGTCAGTTCATCTTTGTATATACCCATGTCTTCTGGTGTCATCTTCTCAGCCAGTATTTTATCGTTTTTCACATCTTCAGAATGTAATGTACAACTTACATAGTCAGGCTCTGCGCTAGAGCGATAGCTGTCCCCCCTCTGACTGTATACTTTAGTTACAAATTCATATCCTCCTTCTCTTTTTAATGTCTTGAGCGATCTAAATCCATGTCCTGTAATTTTTGATAGCCTGAGATTTTTATAATACAGCCTTCCACGCTCCCTAATCTCTGCATTATTATTATTCTCGTTTAAGAATTGTTCAGCCATTTGCTTTACAAGTTCTATTCTCTGTTTAGTTAAACGATCCACCTGTGGGCTATCCACTAAAGGGTCGGGGTTTGCAAAGGCATCATCATAGAAAAAAGTTGTTTCAGCAGTAGCAGCATCATCATCATTTAAATTTGCATCATCGAAATCCTGGAGTTCTATATTTTCTCCTCCTTCTGCCATATTGTCTCTCTATATTACTACAATTATTTTTTTATCATCCCTTACATATACAGTAAAAAAATGCACGTCTCAGTTGTTGAAAGCGTTGAACAATTGGCTGACTATATCGAAAGAACTAGCGCCGCATATCGACGAAGTTACAAATTGATGGGTCGAATTGATATATTTCTTAATGTGACTAAGGGAATTCTTGTAAGTTCAGCTGTCATAGCAGCAATTCCGGCAGTTCCAGTTCTTTTAGCTTTAACTCCTATACCAGGTGTTATTATTGAATGTAATACAAGGAAAAACAGGAGTATCAAAAAGGCGAGAGAGATATAAACAGCTGCTTACACAAATACAAGAAAAAGTCGCAACAACAGAAAACGCCTCAGAACTTATTCAGGACATATTTCATCAGGCACTAGAAATACAAAAACAAGAAGGATTTAGTCCGCCGCTAGAAAGATACATGCAATATTATGGATTAAATGGATATGAAAGTTAACTCCGTTAGGAACTCCGTTTCTATTCTGAAGGGGAACTCCGTCCTATCGGCCATATTTCTGCCAACCATTCTCCCGTGTCTGGATTGTATAACTGTACACGTTTTATATCATTTGGCGGCATCATGATTTTACTACGTTTTTCACTATGGATTTCTCCAGGTTTTTTCCATACAAACTGTACAAATTGTGCCCGCTCGGTCTCCTTACATTCGAAATTTCCTATTTTCAAACAGATCCTTATAGTCATCAAAGTTCAAATGTTTTCTACACAAACATCTTTTATCCCTATATTTTTTTTCGTCTCCGAAGTTGGAGTCCGAAAAGCATACACTTTTGAGCGTATGCAGACAAAATCAAGAATAGGTTCTCCATTCAACTCATCTTTAAATTTACCTATCACCTTTTTATTAATCTTTGGAACTACCATCCAGTCTTTCATCCCACTAGTATCATATACCGTTTCCTTACCATTCTTTTCCACATCTTCCCGAACTATATCATTGAAAATTACATCCGGGGAAGGAAGAGGTACACTGTAAATAAAACTATCAGTATCTATGTAGGCTAATTGTATTCCTTTGAACCGCTTTCGAAAGTAATTGTAATGCGTCTCATACATAAGCAGTTTAGAAAGTTCAAGCACTGCCGTGCTAATAAAAACTGGCTTTTTATATTCATATTGATCCCTTTTCAGTTCCAGTAGCACACTGTCGCAGGAATCGCAATCTTCTTCTGAAGTTATGAGAGTTATATGTTTCATCTTTGGATTATACTTCTGAACCTTTTTACGACCACTATCCGTACTACTGTGGCCCGAAACAAATTTAAAGTCTCTGTACTTTCGAACGTCTTCTATTGTCTTGCCGAACATTGCATTATTCATCAGCTTATAGAAATTCTTCTCAAAATCTGTTTTTCCCTTTGCCCTCATTTTATTGTTAAAGTCAATATATTTTGTGAGACACGGTGCCTCTTAGAAGGCAAGTGCCCGAACTTATAATGTAAGACGTATCTCTCTCTGTCCATTAGACTTGTCATCAGTCGACTGCCCTGCCTCGGAAATTCATAGTGATGTGGCGCGAGTGGTATATCCGAATGTTCTTCATGTAATTTGGTAGGGTATTCTAAGTCTACTTCTAGAAAACTTGGCGGAAAATCTAGCGCCGGGTCCCCAATCCAAGCCTGCTCCGCCTTCCCATTCTAACAATTCTTCCATTGTCATCCAATGAAGTCCGCCCATTGGCATTGGTTGACTCATTGCCCATCCGTAAAGATTATTAGAATCGAGATATTTTATTTCAGTTAACGGTTTCTCCGGATCGTAATTCCCGTAAGTTGGATGATTTGTCTGTAAACAATGAATATTACACTGACTGATACCACCTCGAAATCCCCTCTGAATGAAATTCATCTGCTCAGCATCTTGAATGAGTTTAAATTTATTACCTGTGTAAAGTAACATGGCATCCCATGTCAAGCCGGGCGCTGACATATAGTGGGCTGGATCTAACTTATATGCTTCTAAACATGTGTCACGGAAATTTTCAAAATGAATATATTCGCAAGAAGGAGAACGTCCGTCTCACAATAGAATTCCATATAATCTTTCATCGTCCGACATCCAACTTTGTCCCATACTCGCAATGCATGTTTGTGATCAGACTCCGAAATCCCCTCTTCTGTTAATTCGCTATAAAATTTGTGTCTCTCCGGGAGCTGGTTCTCTTCCAATCGCTCGGGAGAATCTAAATATTCATACAGGAAGAAACCTTTCGACCGCTGAATGTCCGGGTACAAACGTTGTACTGCCATCCATCCATCCTCTGGCACTCTTTGCCAACTTAGTGAGCGACCAAGACATCAACTGAGTACTGTTCATAAACTTTATAGAAAAGAAACGTTTCTTTGTATCCCTCTCTCCATCGACAACAATTGAGGCACTAAAAATAATGTTATCATAAGACACATAATTCCACCATTGCCCGTCTGAGCTATGATATTTGACTCTGGTTTGCGTTCCGAAGGGTCAACATCCCTGATTTCATGTATTTTTTGTAAAATAAAAGAACCGTCGTATCCCTTGAGGTTGTGAAAGTATATAGGAATGGTTCTTGATGGGCGGCACTTTTCACAATAAAAAGTACCATTATCCTTCACTATTCGGTATCCGGCTTGATCTCCACATGCAATGCAGTCTGGATCGTTGTAATTAGATCTATCTTTCATCGGTTTTATTTTCCAATAATACGATTTCGAATAATTCTCAGCCCTTTTCTTCATATCCTTTAGAAATTCTGTAATACAATCTGTACCTGTGAATGTTCTTTTACTAAAAACTTTCGGATTACTGCCTGGCCATCGTTCAATAATAACATATGAAATACAAATTGGAATGTGTCGGCCGGTGCCCTTCTCAATAATTGCCTCAGTATCTGCATACAAGACATAGGGGCAGGGCACCCTCTTCTTATGTCCTTCAAATTGACACACTTCCTTAGAAAAAACTGGCTGAGCAGTGTCTGTTCCACAGTATACCTGATGTATTTCTAATTCTTTTGTTGACTTAAAACCTCGTTTACAAACCATACAAATACACTTCCGTCTGTGCACATTCTTACGAGAATTAACACTTTCACTGCGTGATTATTTTTTATACGTGCATTCCTGTGCGTAGTTTTTTTATGGGTATATGGCCTTATAAATATTGATTTACATGCATGTGCTATATCTTTGTAATTATTTGAGTATTCGGGACAATTTTTTCAATGAGTATTGCAATATGACAGAGCATCATAAAAATGCACAAAAGGTCATGTGACACGCCTTGAAGATCACGTGATCATGGCGGCCATATTGGATTTTACAAAAAAAATCAAAAAATGTTGCATTTTTTGTTATTTCAATATATAAATGTATTTTTCTCGGCGTAACACTTTAAAAATTACCACTTACGTTTTATCAACTCAATTTCAGTAGGAGGAACACATACGCTAAAACATATTCCACGTAAATGAGATTAATATGCATATTTATTACAGGTTCTTCGAACAACAGGTATCATCTGACATTCAAAAGAGAGCTATGTTCTATTTAAGCTTATATACTGGTAGCCAGTCCGATGTGTAATTGTCATTGATAGACTGATGTCGTACAACATCCACAGGATACCACATCAACGTTTATGATGTCAGTCATCGGTCCTTTGTCGCACTTTGTCGCATGCTCAGATTGCCTACCTTCCTGTCAGTGTCTTGCTTGCGATCTCTGTGTTTGCTCAACTGGTTTGGGAACATATTCAAGTTCTGTATAGGAGTTGTAATTTGAAATTTGACTTCCGCCATCTCTTCGAGTTCAGTTTCAAGATCAGTGACAATTCCACTATTAGTGTCTAGAAAAACATGCTCAAGGGCTTTGTCGGTCTTAAACTGTGCCCGCATTGCCATTTTTAAATACCCTCTGAGAGAAAAACAACAGCCGATCACACGATCCTTACAAATCACGGCCGAGAAATGACCGAATATGGCGGCATTTGTTTACAAATTTGGCGCGCATGCTCATTTAGGTTTGACCTCTACCTCGTATACAACGCTAGGCTTGAGGAAATAGTCAACAAACATGATGTAATCAAACAAAGCCAACGTATATCGAACGCAAATAAACACGTACGTTCTTTGCGCGTTTACGCGCCTCCCGCAGTCTGGCCGTTGGCGCAAAATGCGCCCTCCCGCGGTGAAAGTGTTAAGAAGGCAATTTAATTTAGTAATTGGTACATAGTGGCTGCCGTCTTCACTGATTATCAGTAAGATATTTGCTATTTGATCAGCTCCGCTAGGGCCTTCCCTTCCGATACAGCCACCATATAACACAGTTATGCCAGACGGATCGGAATCATTTTTGTAGATCTGAAATACTTTGAGTTTGATGCCTGGATTTTGCTGCTCGAAGCGCTTGAATACTGTCTCATCGGCGGTGATCGGCTTCTAGGAGCTTTTTTTGACTTACCACCTTTGTGAGTTCTGCTAATTGGAATGTTACTGTCTGTAGTGTCGCACTCATAGCAGACATATAGGTTTCAATGCGTGACATCCTCCCCTCCATTGCACTTGTTCCATCTATCTTACTAGCTTGGAACTTCATGCGTCTGGATGTTGACCGCACTTCGTAAATGTCCCTCGTCCGGTCTGGCTCTGGACTAACAAACCGCACTTCTCTTCTGCTGGTTCTGGCACCATATATTTCCCGGTGGTTATATTGGTACCATTTAATACTGTCCAAGGCTGTCTCAATGCTTGCAGGTCTTTGGTTGGCTACCGACTCACCTGCTTCACGATCGTAACATCCTTGACAGAACTTCATTATAACCTGTTGGTCCAACGTAGCATCACTGTAATCCCGGAAGGCACGTGCTGCAAGAGAATATACCCTACCTGCCCATTCTTCTAAAGTTTCATAAGGATGTTGTCTAGACTGGGCGAATTGAAGCTGAGTCCATTCAGGAAGATCTCATGAACCGAATTTCTTCTCCATCTTCTTTATCAGCTCATGGTAGCTGATCTCCTGATTACGTTCGGTGAACATGGTATAATAATCACTAGCCTTGCCATCCGGACACCAGCAAAGATAATTCTTGCAGTCACTGAAGGACAGGTCTTGCATCTCAGCAAACTTGGTGAACTTCAGCTGAAACGCTCGCCAATTACCGGACCCATCATACACCAAAGTCTTGGGAACTGATACTGGAATAGATGGTGGATATCGATCTGTCCTTCTGCGATGCTGGTAGTATGCTGGCTCCCATGCTGCTTCTGTCTCATAGCCCCCATAATTCTCCCCAGTGGTTGGAGGGTATCGGTTGGGTGTCAGCTGATGACACATTGGAAACTCCCGATTGTCTGGTGGACAGTCACAGGAATCTGACGTCTCTTGCCTTCTCCAACCTGAATAACATTTTCGCCAACTCTCCCGTGCTTGTTCACCATAGTACGGTCTCTGGGGTTGTACTGTTGGTTGGCTGGCATAGTTGGAGGGTCTGGTACCTACCTGTGAAAGTTCCCGCCATGTACGTCTTCAGGTAGCTTCATGTTGCCGGGTCAGTTTATCTACCCTTTCCATCCACTCTTCCATGCTGTCTTTTTCACTCCCTTCGGATTCACTGTCCCATTCCCCCTAAGTAGGTGGGATGATGGCATGTGCACCTTTACTTTGTTTCGCTGGTGAAGATTGGTGTTTCCGCTTAGTTTCGAAAACAGCCATCTCCATAAATTTATCTGAAGGGGTGAACCTATGTATGGAGCAGACCATTTCATATGTGATCTTACTGTATTTCTGATGCAATTTCTCCATCTTCTATGCAATCTTTCTTCCAACACCAGGTAAGTATTGCATGTCTTCAACAGTGCAGGTGTTTAGATCAATCTTCATGATTGCGACAGATGCAATATTCAACTCCAAAATATATAGTTACAGATCAGTACTCTATTTCAACACAAGCAATAATATGCGTAATGCCAACAGTAATTGCCTGGCAATAATTTGTGTTGTTTTCTTAAAATTACACACCAGTACTATTTCAACACAAACAATAATATGTGATATGCCAACAATAACTGTCTGGCAATAATTTGTGTTGTTCTATTGTTGAACTGGTGCTAATAATAAAAAAAAAACGTTTATTATCCGCATTACAGTACAGATTAATAAAGAAAGATGATTTAAAATATTCAAATATTACCCTAAATGGAATACAGGGCAATATATAGTAAATTAAAACGTTTACTGCCCGCAATACAGTACACAAATACAGTACAATAAAATACAGGGCAATATATATAGTAATTGGTGCTGTCAAATACAATTACTCCCAATTAAATACAGAGTAATGATAATGTAATACAGTCAGAGTTTTACTAAAATTTCCCACAATATGTCAGCAAAATGTTACTTACCGTTGCAGAGAAATTGACGGAAAGTGCTTTGTTTATTCAATAAAATGCACAATAGCTAGGTCGGAACACAAAAAAAATTCAGTTCTGTATAAAACGACCCTTTAAAAATGTCTTGAAACTCGAAAATAAAAAAAGTGTTTTTTAAAACAGAAACGGGATACGAGGCACGAAAATACAAACTGCACAAAATTCCAAAAAACGATGTCTCAAAAGAATGGACACGAAACACAGAAAGAGAAAAATAAATGTCCCTTCAAAATGACCAAAGAACTGTGCGTCACCGGTCTATAATTGATGTTTCATGAGCACAGAATGAAAGAAGAACTTGAGATGTTAATGTTCCCCTATTACGCTATTTGTTGCACCACTGAATGGTAAAATTCCGAAACTGGTGGTAAATATTTCGTTGACCGCACAAAAATGCGCAGTGCAAACGTGGTGTGCGTAATTCACTATTGTCAGCAAGAAAAAGGTGCGAGGAAATCTGGCTGCCACCACAGAAATACCACACAAAAATTTTCCGCCAACAAATTATTTCACCCAAAAAATGAGCGAATGTGAACTTACACCCAGATGAAGAAACTTACTTAAAACAGTTACGGCAAAGTTGCCTTCCCCTGTTCTGTCGCAAGATTTACTGCAACACCTGGAAGCTTATTCTTGATTTTCTCTTAGCCGCCACTAGCTTCTAAGTCTCTCACCCGAAGAAACTGTGCTACATAATTTATTTGGGGCAAGTGTTGAAAATCAAAAAAGCACTTGGGCGTCCCAACTCTACTCGTAAAACTTTCCAAGCACTTTGGCGTATTCTACCTACTCGTAAACTAGTACTTTCAATTATGAATATGCCACGAAACTCTACTCGTATCACTTTCAAGCGGAAGGCCACGTCACGAGTTTTTCCTTGAGGTACTCCGACTTCTACTTAGAAATAAAAATCTAAGTTTTCTCACCTTTTCCCACAAAGGTCCGGAAAAGTCACAGTGCCAATTATAGTGTTACCCAGTGATATAAACTCGGTGGACTTACCAAGTCTTTGTTTCACTGGTTGGTTCGCAGAAGGCTAGTCGTAGAGACGTCTGCTCAGTTCGGCGGTAGGAATTGTTCTGCTGTTTTGGCGAGGGGAAATGCGTAATGTACATGCGAGGCATTCCATGAATACAACGGCGGCGCAGCACCTATGCAGGAGGGCGCCGCCAATGGCCGAAAGCCCGCATTTCACTACACATTTGATGGCGGCAGCCAGGGATTTTTAACAGACGGTTTTTCCGAAGATGAACTTGAAAAAGCTTATTATCCACCTAATCAAGAACAACTAGAACAGCCTCAAGTCTCACTCAAGAACCTACACAAACTTCTTAATGCTTGTGAAACAGTGTGTGCTTATAATGCTCCGTTTGACTTACAGGCACTTGATATGATGAAGGGACAAGACTTTGGAGTTACTTGTCTATGGCTCATGTCAGTTGTGTACATTATACTTCAACGAGAACTTATAGATAAAGCTGAACAAGGAGGACTGGAAAGAACAGCTCATGGCACCATGAGAAGTCGCTTTGAAGATCTTGCAAACTTAATATGCTCATCTGGAGTACCACCTCATCCACATACAGCCAAAAAAGATGCAATAAGTGAACATTACTTACAACAATACATGATAAATACTTGGCCAGGCGGTTTGAAGAATGTTGGTAAACTAACACTTTCTTCTTTCAAGAAATTAAGACTTTTTCCATGGTACTTATTGAATAACTTTCGTAATTACTTACGTTAATACTTGACAAGTACCAGCACAGGAACTACAGAGAGTACTTACGAAGTTCTCATAACATTTTTATCTGGCTCCCAACTATTGAAACTTTCTGGATAACCTTTCCATTTTATCAGATAATATTTCTTTCCTCTAATTTTTTTAATTTTCAAAATTCGTTCTACTCTGTACAGCTCGTCGGCGCCAGCAGCGCTCTGCAGTTCATCGGAATAGAAAGTGCCGAGTATTTCCTCTCCATTCAGATCTTTAATTTTGTAAACTGGCGGAGTACCCAGTCCAGCTGCGTACACCACTTTTGAAACTATGAAAATCTCCTCTGCCCAATTTGGTAAATATCCTTTCCTGAAAATGGTCTTGTATTTTGTAATTCGGACTCGTTCTCCCGGCTTGAATTCAGGGTTAGCTCCCATGGCTGCTAACTCAGGGTAAAGTGTATAAAATGCCTGCCAATCATTGTCCTCTGTTACATCGACAGGTTTCATTTTGATACTTGCGTGTACGGTGTTATTGCAATTCTCGAGAAGTTGCGGTAGAATGGTGAGCCATTCACATGTCTGTCTGTATGTAAAGTATTTCCACATCATCGTCTTTAACATCCCTTACCGAAATGACACCCATTTACATTGTGTTTCTTACTTGTAAGAAACATGTGTCATATACATGCTTGCTACAGGTTTCAAAACATGTGTCTGACCATATTGATTTTAACTTTCCGTTATGTATTGAAAACATGGACAATACATGTTTGTAACATGAATGGCTTGAAATCCAGGCAGCAGCACCGAAACTCAATTGTGCTCAATGAAACATGTTAGTCACATGTTGTAGCTCTGAATCTGAACTCTCCTACGACACATGTTTCAAATATGTTACCAATTAAAAATCTGTCCTATCATATGTATGTGGGCAATTAAAAATCTGTATCATGGATGATGATGATATTGTGCCATATGGCACAATATGATCATCATCTATGATATATTATGTGTGTTGGCTTATAAAAGGTTGTTTACCTGGAAGGGTGCTCTTGACTATGATAAATATACCCTCAAATGACAGAACTGCAACTTTTGAAAATCCTCAGAATTTCTAATTTGCTATAACTACAATAATACAATAATTTACCTAAAAATGCCATGACCAGTATTTAGCTTGTCAAAAAGTCTGTATATGTGTAATAGGCATTGCTGTCGATATTCATCGTCAACAACAGGTCATAATGAACATATACAGTCTATATTGAGTAGTCAAATACTGGACATTTCAGCCTGCTTTAGAAAGAGAAAAAGAAATATAGTTAATGCAACTATTAAAACACAGAAATTAAAAGTTACAGGTTCTGTCATTTTAATAAGGTAAAGGGACTGTATGTAAAAATGACACTTTGTCATTTCGGGGTAATATTAATCCAATGCATAGACAGAAAATTTTAATAAAAAAAACATTGTTTATTTATAAATAAACAAGATGAATCATACCTACAATGATTAAAATGGTCTGCTTTCCTATCTGCAGAGTGAGCAAAATCTGAGAGCCATGAATCAATTACTTTCTCAGTGTGTAAAGGACTACATGAGAGTTGACAAACAAATCACCAGGTTCAAACACAATGCATGACCTCATTCATGTAAAATATTAATGACCTTGCAAACACTGTGATTCAAGTATCAAAGTACTACAGTAAAAACAATGAGATAAAACAAAAACACAGTAAGTATAGTCATAGTCCTTGCTTTCCATTCCTAAAATTCAGCAAGCGAATCAAACTAAATAAGCATGGCGCAAATGAGGTTCGCATGTACAAATCAAATCAAAGAGAACAGCTTTAAGAACAATGCTGCATACATGACCTCATTCACGTAAAATATAAATGACAAAACAAATCAATAACAATAGTTCACATCAATATTCAAAACATGCATAAAATGGACAAAAAAATCAAACAAAAGGCAACAAAATAAATTGTAAAACAAGCAACCTACCTAGCGGCTGATATAGCTATGGTAGTACGTGTTATGTAGAATGTAACTTTATATATTTGACACATGTTGATGAAGGTTTAGCTCGGCCAATTCAGTAGCAGGTGACAACAATTAGCAAAAAAAGCTGCAAAAATACAGCACTTGAAGAGTTCTTCATAATTTGATGACATCAAGATCGTCCCTAAGAACATGTCAACCAAAGCTGAGGATTGATTATCGTTTAGATAGGGAATCAAAGTTTTGACCAAAAATGGCAAAAATTACCAAAAATTGCTGATTTCATAATAATTTCAATATATCACATTAATTTAATCTGTAAGAACCTGTGTACATAATAGTAAAGCTGACAGAGTTAGTACTTGTTGAGAAACATTTTTTGACCGAAAATTGCAAGATTGCTAAAAAATTAAAAAGTTACAGATTTCATCATAATTTTATCACATTTAGTTCATCCCTATGAAGCTTCATACCAAATATCAAAGCTTAGTATAAGACAAGGGGTTTTAGTGAAGCAAAATTTTTGACTAGAAATGACAAAAATTGCCTTAAAAATACAAATTTTCACATTTCTGTAAAAATTGAATAAATCTAAACTAACTAATTTAACTAAGGTCATTCTAAATAAATTGCATATCAAATTTCAAAGCAATTGGACTTACAGTTTCAGAGGAGAAGGCTATTGTTGATGGACGACAACAACAGACAACTAGCTGATAGCTAACAAGTTAAGCCTCAAAATCACCCTCCCTTTTCTTTAAGCTATGTCTTGATGCCGTGAAGAGACTGGAGAGAGCCGCATTCACTTGAGCTTCACTTGGGCCCACTTGGCAGTTATGCTGACAGAATTCTGGTATACACAGTAAAAAGAATAAAAAGAACATCTCTTAATACATGTAGATGCATTTAATAGTTTCATTACCACTAAACAATACATATGATTGATATTCAATATCTAAATAAATCTTACTGAATAATAATGTCAAAAGAATCTAGTGTGACTAAAATTAACTTACAAACAACATTCCAAATTACAGGTATATAGTGTTAACCCTTTGAACCTGGCTCGGACAGAAATGTACGATGACGTCATAGAGTACCAGGGGGTCAGGGTGCAAAGGGTTACGTAGAAAAGTTGCAAAAATTGGTCCGCAATGAAAAAAATCACCTTTAAGCTTTGTTTTCTGGATCAAAATTTCCTACAAATTGATACCAAATATGACAAAATTATGTTCGCAGCCTTCAACACTGTCTCATAACATATCCTGGCTTGGTGTAGGTCATTTAAGGTCACAAACTGAGAAAACTACCTAAAATATACAAATTTGGGGGTTTCCCAACACTTTGAGCAGAAAATGTATCTAATAACAGCCCTGGGACTTTATACCAAATTACAAAGCTATCAAACAAGTAATTTGAGAAGTTTTCTTGACCAAAAATGACAATATTGTCTTAAAAATACAATTTTTATATTTCAGGACAATTTCCACATGTCTAACTATTGTCATCTCTGTACATCTGCGTACCAAATATGAAAGCTGTCTGTCCAGGGGTTTTAAAAAGGAAATACTGTTCAAGATTTTTTGACCAAAAATGACAAAATTGCTTAAAAATAGTAATTTTCCCAATTTTGTCATAATTTCAACAAATTAGAAGAGTAACACCCTTGCAAAGAGACAACCCAAATTTCAGAGCGATTGGGTTGGCGGTTTCAGAGAAGAGGAATTTTTACTGAAAATGAGAAAAATCACCAAAAAAATTCAGCAAAAATACAAAATTAAGGATTATCTTCACAATATTCATAAAACTGTATAAGGTTCACCTAAGGTACTTGCACACTTATTCACAAAGCATTGGCAATGCAGATTTCATTTGAACAAAATCCCATCTATAGCCCAGGATGCATCCACACACCAAATACCAAGCTGAAACGTGCAGCTGTTTGAGTGTTTTTGACGTTGACGTACATACTGTACGTACATACATACATACATACATACATACATACATACATACATACATACAGACGCCATCGACTTCAGCCTATACGATAAACTAAAATTGGTATAACCAAATGTGAGCCAAAAAGCTGAATATTGGTCATATCAACAGGCTTTAGGGAGTGAGACACACAAGCTTTGTGAATACAAGGAGGAAGAAATTATAGTCCTGAGGTTATCACTGAATGGACCGCAAGAGAAAGAATTAGACTCACCAACTATGGCAATTCTGATATCCAGGTCCATTGCTGACTTCCCATGCTGGCCCTTAATGTTCATTCCAGCCAACTCCCTTTCTGAGAAGAAGCAGCGGCCTAGGAATCTAGCACTATCAGAAAAGGATGATTGTAGCTTGGACAATGCCTTTTGTCGTTGACGGCGGTACACATATACCATAGTATCAGGATGAAGTTCTTCCATCTTCATAGATGAAAAAAAATACATAGGGGAAATATTATTAAAGAACTGACATTCTAAATACATGCATGTATGA
>LD355069.1:22752-47637 GCA_001465055.1 Ptychodera flava | reverse complement strand
AGGAACACTGTGCACCAGAGAAAAAATAAAAATATGCAGCAAAGAGAGGCAGGAGAGAGAGAGAGAGAGAGAGAGAGAGAGAGAGAGAGAGAGAGAGAGAGAGAGAGAGAGAGTATATTTGCCTTCGAAACATGTTTGTGATGATTTTGTAAAATTGACCGAATTTACCTGTTGGCGTGTTGGCGGCACCTGTGCATTGCAAGCCATTTGATGAGTGGGGTTGCATTTATCGTGTATTTGTGATCAATAAGCGAGGATAAAGCTAACAACAGACAAACGGGAACAATCCGTGTGTATTCCTTGAACTGCATGTAAGCAGTTCACAGTGTCACGTGAGGTGGTTGCTCTGAGTTGAGTTATTTTAATATTTTATGCGGACAGTACAATGTTCAGAATGTGATGAACAGGCCTTTGTTTGCAAAACCCTCCGATTAGATCTAGATAAACATATAATTACTCGAGTATCGTAACAGTATTTGATCATGGTGTCAAAAAGTGTAACTTTTTAAATTTCGAATGGATCATAATATGTCAATACAGGGACTATTTAAATAATAACACATGAGAGCGAGGGCAATATCACGATTTTTGCCTGCCCAAGGGATGGTGGTCATGATCGAAATATTGATGATGCCCTCGCCTACGGCTCGGGCATCATCAATATTTCGATCATGACCACCAGCCCGAGGGCAGGCAAAAATCGTGATATTGCCCAAGCTCTCATGTGTTATTATTTTTATTACACCGAACAAGCAAACATGCAAAGACACAAAATCAAATTTTGTTCTTGGTATATACATTTGTGTAACTTGCAACTTGAAATTGAAACAAGTCTAGATCTTCACAGAAGTCAACTTAGCTAAAAATGCATCATAATACAGTGTTTTAATAGTTCTACTGTTTCTGTCCGAAAATAATGTTAAAAGTTCCTCCTGAGATAGTGGCATTCGAGAAGAGTGAAGCTGCAGCTGTTTTAGCCATTTCAACATTGACATTTTGTGGTCGACAGGCCGAACTAGCACTGGTACTGACAACATCATTCAACTGCCGATGAGATACTACGGGTGACAGCGGAGTGCGTGTATTTGAAGTTGTGATCGCGGTTGCAGAAGCCAGGGTCTCTGCCATTTCCTTTTTCTGCGTTATTGAAGTGTCTCTGACATAGCTACTCAAACTACCTTCATTTTTGTGGCGACTGACACTCATAATATGTCGATTGTTGAAGCCCGCTTCACTCAAGATAGTGATTGATGTTGCGCGAATGCTGTGGTTTGTATACCGTTGACTTAGTTCTGCGGCTTTGGAAATTGTCGACATCATTTCAGATAAGGTGTTTTTCCCCAGTGGCTTTTTCTCATACCAGCAATCGTCACTGTTAACACAATTATTACGAGGCCTTTGGAATAATGCGTTACACCCTTTGTTGGTTTTAGATGCGTAAAGCTCAAAAGCCCGCACGGGACACTCAAGTGGGTTAGAGTCATTCGCGTACATTATCCCACCTGTTACGCCGTCGTCGTCAACTTGGTGATTCTTTGTCACCTCGCTACCGACTTGGACTATGTATTTCACGCCACGATCATCTGTCTTTACTTGGAAATTGTCAATTTGCAGCTCTCGTTGCCCTTATCTTCCACGGCGACAAAAGTATAGCATCACTGCAAACCAAACTCGGTGCAACAGTACTGTAGGATTGTTGTACGCTCCCTGGAAGTACGTCGACAACTTATCGAGGTCCCCAGGTAGAATCGCTGGCTTGTGGACGACGTTTCCTTTTCCGTTGTTTTTCAGATTTTTGCATACGGCAGCGAACATGTTACGACTACTAGCAAATTCTTCGCCGGTAACAAGATCATACTCACGGCGCCTCGGTGGCTCGTTGAAATACCGCTGGATGCCATAGCGAAGAGATTCTAAAGACTTCTTCGAGTACAGTTCGCCTTTCTGAGTCCGGACCTCAGCGTAAAATGTTGTGAGTGCCGAGTTTAGGGTTGCCGCTGAAAGTTTGCCAATCTCCTCGGTGGTGTATCCAAATTTGTTGCTTGCATAGTCGCTGAACACAGAAATTGCATTCCTTGTTGCCATTTTCGTTCGTTTGCTGTTTACTTGCATCAAAATATCGTCTAACTGTGCCGGTGGCAGCTCTGCATGACGTTTCGCAGCCATAGTTGCCGAATGCAACTGCAAGTACAAGCGAACGACAATTTGTTCTGCGCAGAAAGGATACGCAGTAAGTAAAATGACGTCATCCATGTAATATCAAATGCAGAGGGCATCATCAAGTTCGCAGAGGGAATCATCACTTTCGCAGAGGGCATCATCACGTTCTTTTACATGTCAAGTGAGTCGTGTTTAACCAACGGCAGTGCACGCTGAATGAGTGAGGTGTAATAAAACGTTATGATGACTAGAATCGGTTAACACAAAGACACAGAATTCCAATTTACCTAATTTCACAGTCAGCAACTTTAACAACCACTATTTGTAGCACTAAATCTATTGCAGCCTATCTAGAAATTCCGATAGTGGTGCTTGTCGCAGTTGCATAGAGACAGCGGTCAACAAAAATGACTTGTCAGAAAAAAATCAAAGCAGACCTGTACTTAAGCTGTTTCAACACTGATATATTCCTGCACTTTTAGTCATCTTAATACTTTGTTTGCTCTCAGAGTCATAGCCAAATTAACCGAATCACATTATCTCACAAATTTAATTAGAGGAAACGTAACATATTTCTTATTTAAATTAGTTAATTTAATAAATTGTTCTTATAAACATTATTATTATTATTATTATTATTATTATTATTATTATTATTATTATTATTATTATATTGTTGTTGATGATGATGATGATTGATTGATTTGTTTTATTGTTATTGTCTTTGTCATCGTTGTTAGATCCTGAGGCGCCAACGAATATATTGATTGAAGAATACACCGAAAAGACAATGACTGTCAAGTGGGCACATCCAGTGGACAACGTGATCACAAACTTCAGTATCTCCTACACGTCTGCAAAAACATCGATAACGGAAACAAAAATGGAAGACAAAGACCAAACGCAAACCATCTTAGATGGTCTTACCCCTGGTGACACGTACAATGTAATCGTCCAAACCGTGAGCGGAGACAAAGCTAGTGCACCCAGTGATGAAAAATCTCAGACAACCGGTGGGTAAAAATCACGAATCGTCTCTCCACCCCAACCTTCTCAGTATTATTCATGTAGTGGAATTTATATCTTGCCTTTTCTTATGTTTTCTCAATCATTGCATATCTATAATTATCATTCAATGAATTTGGCGTGTTTTCAAATTATTGACATAGGTCGCTGGTAGTGTTGTCCCTGCGGTAGAAAAATTATGATGCTATATTTTGTATTCACACATAAGATGATGATGGTGATGATTGTTGTTGTTCCTGGTGCTGCTGCTAGCATGCTGCTGCTGATGTTGTTGTTGTTGTTGTTGTTGTTATTGTTGTTGTTGCTGCTGCTGCTGATGATGATGATCCTGATCATGAATTTGTTTTATTGTTGTTGTCGTCGTCGGTTTAGTTCCTGAGGCGCCAACGGATGTATCGATAAAAGACCATGCCGAAAAGACAATGACTGTGAAGTGGACACATCCAGTGGATAACGTGATCACAAACTTCAAAATCACCTATACGTCTGAAAAACGTTCTGAAACGAAAACACAAATGGAAGACAAACACCAAACGGAAAGCTACCTAAAAGATTTGACCCCTGGTGATACGTACACTGTTACCGTCCAAACTGTGAGCGGAAACGAAATCAGTGTAAAGAGTAATGAAATATTGCAGACAACTGGTAAGTTTAATAACCAAGAATACCGAAGTTGTGTGTTAAAAAAACCTCTGTCCATTCTAACTCCTTCGTCTCTCCTCCTCCTTATGCCCTATGTTCAAAAATATTAATCGATGCACCATTAGCCTTGTAACTGCCATACTGGACGACCTAAAGTTGACGTGTTTTTAACCTAAGCAGTCGTTTCGATTGTGTGTGCAGTACATTAATCGGCTGACTTTGGAGGATAGTGTCCTGTTAGATTTGCAATAAGAAAACAGGTGACTGAAAAATTTGACTCCACTGTGTACAACACATGCGCATGGATGAATTGAGTTTCGAATATACTAGTAATAAAGTATTTATTTTCAGTTCCGAGGAAAGTGTCACTCGAACGAGATGACGATGCAGTGACCGATGATACAATAGGAGTCAAATGGGAAAGCCCAAATGTGGAAAATGGCTACACAGATAAATATGTCATTGATTGCCCAGATGGAGGAACCGCCTCTCCTCCCGAAATTGATTACAAGGCAACGGAAGAGATGACAGCGAAGTGTATAGATCTAAATATACCTGGTAGACAATACAGAATTACGGTCACCAGTGAAATTAATGGTGAACAGAGTGCTGGAGTGTCTGAGCGTATCAATACAAGTAAGTAAGGGAATTCAATGATATATCCCTTGCATTTGGTCTGATACCGTTTAAGCGTGTGTCGTAAAACACTTAATACCCACTATTGAGTCGGGCTTTTTTTTGTAATAAAAGTACACATGTTGAACATAAATTGTCCAAATTTACAAACACGTGGGCGCAGAGCTGCACAAAGCCTGACGTAAATGTAAAATTCCCAGAGCAAACTCACGGGGTGTCTTTTAATATCGTAACCCTCCGATGATTGATTCTACTGCCGTGCGCCCTGTCACATGTAATGGTTATTCTTATTAATGATATGTGTGAAAACATTCGCCCAGGATAAATGATACCGCATAGTGGTCAAAAATTGCACCCCACATTCTGTCTTTTCTATCACAGTACCAAAGCAAGCATCGCCCGTGAAGGACAATAGCCAGGTGACAAAAAGCGCCATTGGTGTGAGTTGGACAGATCCAACCAATGGTACTGGAGAAATTGAAGAGTATAAAGTACACTGTGATGATGGCACTCCAGATCCTGAAACAGTTCCACACAGTAAAGATGGGGAGATGACAGCAAAGTGCAAAGACTTACCGGTGCCTGGTCGAGAATATTCGATCGCAGTGACAAGCGTCAGTGGGAACAGTATGAGTGCGGCTGTTCCAACAGATATTAATACGCGTAAGTCAAAGCTTGATGTGTTGTTTGTCAGGGTCAGTTAAGAAAGCGTTCTTTGGAATAAGTGTTGTCAAATGACTGTAAGGATATCAATCATGGAGAATAAAATGGACGAATTACTAAGGCTGGATAGTTAAATCACAATATTCTTTGTCGGCCTTTTCTCTTGTAGTAGGCCGTTCATACTTTCAATCGTCGAATATTTGAAAGAGCATGTTAAATTTGTCAGATACAATGATGAAATGAGAGTAGACACGTTGAAGGCATACTTTTTTCATACTTTTTCGCCATGATTTTATTGCCCCTTTTACTACTATGAACTAACTTGTTTTGTCAGTTTGAAAGCATTATAATATGCACTTTATTAAATACTAGTGTCTACCTGCGTCTATTCAGTGTGATAGTCGTGACCTGATCAGATGATCATTAGTATAATGTATAGACTAAACGAGATACCAGGAGACAACGTGACTACATAATAACTCGTAGAATTATTTTTATACAATTTTTCCGGGATTATTATACCTGTTCTATTGTTAGTCCAAGATGGATGCTAAAATTTGAAGCATTTTTCTTTGAAAGACATTTCATTGACTTTCTCTATCATGTATTCACTTATTGATTATTTGGCGTCGTTTTCAAAAAGGACCTGGGACACCCACCATTACCGTGACCGATGTGGACAAAAACTCGATATCGTTTAAATGGACCCCGTCGGAAAACAGCGAACAAGACGATTATATAGTGTCCTATACCGACTACAAACACATTAACAAGACAGAGATTACACCGGAGACTGAAATGACTTTGACTGGACTTAATGATGGTGAAACCTATGATATATCAGTCAGAGCTCGAAGTGGAACATCAGTTGGGGATCCTGATAGGAAATCTGTCAAAACAGGTGAGCAGCTGTGTCTGTTGCGCATATTTTGTATTTTATAAATAGATCTGGAAGACTGCTATGTAAGTCTTGTTTCCTTTCAAAGTAATTCACATCACAAGGTAAAAGAAGAAAGTTAAGTGTGGACACGTTGGTGGTAAATTAAGATTTTTTGTGACAATGAAAACAAACAAACAAACAGACAGACAAACAAACAAACAAACAAACAAACAAGCGAAAACACTGTATAGGCGAAGAAATTAATTTAAACAGTCAATGTCCTTTGATATGAATATTCACAGATCCGGATAACTGGTGGATCGGACTGATTATCGGTCTTCTACTTATAGCCCTTATAGCAGCGGTTATCGTCTTAGGATATCTGTACTACAAACGATATTATCAACCATCACACAGGTTTGACCTTTTACTGCCATTCATTTGAACGCTTTATATGAAAAATATTAGCGCCAATATCAATTTATTTTTCTTTTTTATATGTTGTGAAGAATCTTGCTGTATGGATGAAAAACATCACTTCCAAGTGTAACTTGCTCGATGGCATAAAGAGTACCTAGAGGCATTTTTGTAATCAGCGACGAAAATAAATTATTCATTTCTTAAATCGACATTCATAAACATATCAGATGTCCTGATCACCTCCATTTTGTGTTGATTTTATTTTGACTCATTTTTTGCAGTAAAAGTGAAACACTGAATGGAATAGAAAATGTAGTCTTTTCTTCCGAATTGGCGATGATGAGACCAGAGCCGAGAGAGCCATCAAAAGATTCCCTGTAAGTAGAATAAAAGAGAGTTGATGAAAGTCATGTAAACGAGAGCAGAGGAGGCGAGAGTTGACGGAACAAGTACAAAATTCACGTCTGTCGAGAGGGTCATGAAGTTCATTGTATTAAACTCATATAGACGTATGTGTCATCGACTTATGAACCATGCACGATCTCTCAAATAAGCACATGCTAACCTTTTTAATTGATTATAGTTCAATTTTTAATACATTATGTCGCATTCGAGCAACTTAATTCTGCAGTAGAAATGACCAACTTCTGAGCTGAGGTGATTTCACGGGTACACCTAAATTCATGCCAGCAATTCGAAGTGGTCCAAAGTGTGACAATTACACCATGATGGTATACTTTGCAAATATACAGACTGGTATCACAGTGTATTTTGAGTAACCTTAACATTGGTTTTGCCGAAAGGCGATGTCAAATCCAAGATCATATCCTTTAGATTGACATTGAAATAACATGAACTGTGCGCAAAAGATATCTAAAAATAAAGAAGTGATTTCTAGAAATCTTAGCCCATACGGAGTGTGTGTTTATTGGTATAGCATTCACAACGTAATATGAAATTCTTGTTTATGCAGACCTATAAAATTGGCAGACTATGACAAATATTATGAAGAAATATGTGCAGAGGGAGACGACAGAATAGAAGAAGACTATGAGGTAAATAGGTTTTCTATAATAATTCCCTCTTTGTTTGTCAGAGATTTCAAAGAAAGCAAGCAATTTGATGTATGAACATACTTTGTATATATCAATAACGAATATATATTTCATTAGTATCGCAACTAAAATAAGCTTGTGATTGGTTTGCATTTAAAAAACAGTGACATTCTCGTTTCTGTAACCATAGGAACTTGGTCTTGTGGGTCAGGACAACACATGGGTAGCCTCAGAGATACCACAAAATAAAGCAAAGAATAGATACATAAACATTTTGCCATGTAAGTATGTGAGATGATATTATTCAAGGGCCAATAGCTGTAACTATTACTGATACTTTTTCCGCCATCTTTGTTTTTTGACAACTTCAGTTTCTTCTACTATTCCCAAACGCATTTTAATGTAGACAGTATACTCAGCTTGTCAACTAGGCTATATATTTGAATTGCATTATAATTGTTGACGAATTATTTTTGGTCCGGAGTAGAATACAAATGTATACAATACTGGAAGGGTTGGAAGGATTCAACCCACTGCAGTTATACATGCAGTCATCTGATGTGACGTAGCACTATGACGTAACACCTCTGTCAATAAATTGAAAGTTCTTTCCCGGCTCTTCCCTCTGGTTGCAAAAAGTGTATTTTCTACCTGTTAAATGGACGAAATATCAAATCATCTATTGTGCCATATTAACATATTATGTGACATTTCAGTTGACAGGACAAGAGTCCGGTTGTCAAAGGTTGACGATCAGGATGTGACTGACTATATCAACGCTAACTGGATGCCTGTAAGTGACTGACTATTCTATGTATGTATGTATGTATGTATGTATGTATGCATGTATGCATGTATGCATGCATGCATGCATGCATGCATGCATGTATATATATATATATGTATGTGTATTTGTTCATGTATGTATCTATGTATTGACGAAAGAATACGTATTTATGTCTAGATATATTTCAGGTGACAAAAAAGAATTTGAAAAAGATGGGCGCACATCAGGAATTATGACTTCTCAAAGTCAAACCATCTTATGCATTGTGTAATACTGCACCGCGGTGTGTTTGTATTCTTGCGAGTAAGGATCAACTCCGGTTGGCATAAGTTTGTAATTTCGAGAGATATTTAATTTTCGGTGCATTCTCTACAGGGATACAATTCTCCAAAAGAATTCATCGCAAGTCAGGGTCCTATACCGGAGTCAATAGATGATTTCTGGAGGATGATCTGGGAGCTTGATGTAAAAACTATCGTCATGGTTACAAGATGTCAAGAGGGAGAAAAAGTAAGTTTACATATTCACCACTTTAATCACGATAATCTATACAATACTTTTCCCAGGTCAATGAGTCATTGTAAATCAAAATTTCATAAAACGTTGGAGTTAAAATACAATATGTCTTAATGACTCTTCACTGCAATCAAAATACAGTAACTCGGTATATCACCATTAAAGGGGAGGGCGTGCTCTCCAGTTGTAGGAGTCAGTGTTCATGCAACGCATTCAGAACTGTGCACATGAAACTTAGCGTCACTAAAGAGGGCTAAACAGTTGACTTAGCATCTCATAGAATGGCGTTTTTTGAATGTAGACGATTGAATAATTCAAACTCGTTTTAAGATACTGACAATGTTGTGCTAAAAGGTTCTTGACTTTCGCTTATAACCATTTATGCCGTTTTATCATTAAATGGGAGACATACGGAAAGAAGTACCTTTGATAATTGGTTTGTGATCCCATACTTAAATCAGGAATGTAGAAATCGTTACGATCTTCCAAAAATACCATAAAGATATTTTGTAAAGAGAAAAACAATTTGGAGCAAACTATATAGTAAAAACCTGCCGTCTACTTATTTAGGGCCAAAGGTCATGGACTGAAAATGTTTACGTTACAATTTATAGGAAGATGAAGTACAATTACAATCAAACCATATTGAACATTTGTGTAAAAAAACGTTTGTATTTGTCTAGAAAACTGTTTACGCGTTTTGTAGTCTGCTACGTGAAGGAGAGTGGGAAAGTATCCTGAACTCTCCTAAGTTGCCAAAAATAATCTTGTAAAGATTTGATTTTTTGGCGCAGCTTAAATATTAGAAATTAATCTTTATGTTAAACAAAGGCAAAGAAATGTTGGAATGGAAAAAACAGAGGCTTGATCAAGTTGATGCACACGCTGCCTTTTATACTACTGATACAAAAGTCCGAAGAAAAAAAACCAGTGCCAGATATAGTTGGGAAACAATTAATCTAGAGCTCTCCATTTATTTCTTGACGTGCCTGGTCGACTTCCTTCACAAACACATACGTTGATAATCAAATAGCTCACCTTCAAATTACTCTTTACAGGAAAAGTGTGAACACTATTGGCCATACGATAATGAACCTGTCTTATATAACGATATAAGTGTGAATATCGTGGAAGAGGAACAGCTTCCTGAATGGATTATAACGGAATTATGCTTACAAAAGGTACTTATCGTAGTAAAACCTCAACTGTGTACAAATCCTATCAATAGACACCGTAGCAATAGTATCCAAGGTGTATTACTTGTAATACTTGATAAGATTTTGCAAGGCTGAACAAACTGCACCAACGTTGAACGTCCGTTCTATTACACTTTGTCTTAGGAAGTATGTTCGTATTGATTACGTTAAGGTGCCTTTAGACAACCACAGATTGCAAACATAAGGAGGATGTCGCCCATGTCGTGCATGTCTAATATTTTCATCATTTTTGTTCTCAAGCGCCATGAGCATAATGTAATGTTTCGGTTAACAGATGAATTTTCAAGAATAAAATGCGATGCTAAAAATATCCCGGCTTTGCAGATAAGGCGCATGCGTAGCATTTTGGCAAGATATTGAAATATGGGAGAAGAAATGTATTTCTATTTGCACCGTTTTCATTTGCCGCTATCAAAATACTTCAACGAATAACCCTGATCTTATGCAAATTAAAAGACTATTTACATCAACTCTTTTTCATCACAGGATGACGTAGTGAAACAGGTCCGCCATTTCAATTTTACCTCCTGGCCTGACCACGATGTCCCAGAGGAGACAGAGCCTCTGTTAGAGTTTGTCAGACTTGTGCGTTCACAGATGCCCAACGACGACACTCCAACAGTCGTACACTGCAGGTACGCTTCAAGATTTGTCAAAACTCAATTCAATTGTACAATTAGGCTAAAAATCGAAGAGACATCAGGATACAGGCAATAAAGATGTCACATTCCAGTCATACATTGATATTGTATCGCTATTGAGATATTTTTCACAGTTCAGTGTACGCACATAGGGTTTGACATAGTACACAATAGCCGATGACATCGACCAACAAACCACCCAAACAACGGATACACCACGATACTTGGACCAGTTCACCACGACATATATGTACGAGTGATAGCGTGTGCAGATATGGAGTGAACTGTCAAAATCGATTAAACAGACATTCTGGGATAAAACGCCAAAAAAGGACTTTCTCAAGCTGAGAGCTCGCGCGTGCTCAAACTCTGCTATATAACGAACATTGCAAGAAGATTTTCATGTCTCGACCCATAAGATAGTTGTTTCTTTCGCCATCATGTATGAATTGAAATTACAAAGTGTTTTAGTATTACTTAATTGAAACTTGTAGCAGAAAACTATTTTAAGGTACTACGCGCCTCGCAACTGAAAGACTTACAGTTTTGTTCAAAACTTTACCAAATAAAGCTTTCAACCCTCATGTGTCAGAATTAAAATTAAAAATCGGAATAACCATGCAAAGTTTGGTGCTAGAGAAGCAAAGTACCTTTTCTATTTACACTTGAAATTCGAAATGGCCGCCATCCCTATTTAACTCGAAGAGGAAAAATTAAAATTTCAACTTAAGCAAAAATAAGGTGGAGAAATTTCATTCACGCCATGAGCTTCTTAGGAAGCCTACTTAAGCGGTATATATTGAAATTTAAAAAAAAAATCTATGAGTATAAAAATCTTTCCCCGGGCATTATACCTTCACGTACAAGAATTCAACCTATATTTTTCAGTGCTGGTGTTGGTAGGACGGGTACCTTCATTGCTCTGGACACACTGATTCAGCACATGCGTGATCATGACTATGTAGATATTTATGGTATTGCCTATAAGATGAGAGAGCACAGATCCTTCATGATCCAAACAGAGGTGAGAAAATTAATAGCTTTCCAGCAGACACTGTAAGATTTTGTTATACACAGCGTGACTTGGCGAGACTTGAATATGTGACGTACTTTTGTTGTATTATAACGTTTTAGTATCTAAACAAGAAAATAGAGGTTGGCTATTGTTTCTCTCAAAATTCTTTTGTTATGGTCATTTATCCTTCATCTAAATACCTCATCAGGTAAACAGTAACGTATAGTCTCGTAAAGTCTCGTGCATAATTGTAAAAGCTCTATTCGACAATGAAAGGGCACGTTTTGCATATTGTCTGGCGAGTAATACAGACAAGACAGTTCCAACATTTTATTTCAGGGAAACGTACGCATTCTATGTAAACTTTCAAACAAAAGTCTTCCAATGTGACGTTAGTAATGATATCAGTGACACAGACATGTAGGCCTAACAGGGATATTTTTGTTTTGAATTTACGACTAGGTGGTTATATTAGATTACATTATATTTGCATGTTCATATTTCAGTCACAATATTTCTTCATCCATGAGTGTGTTTACGATCTGCTACATGAAAATGACCCCAGTGAGAAGGACGAAGAGGAAGAATCTCCGGCCGCTTTAGACCATCACACCTATAGCAATGTACCACTCATTCCAAAAGGTATAGATTACAATAAGAAGCGGCGTTTATTCGCTGTCAAATAAAGCCCTTCTTTCTAGCTTTTTCTTGCTCTATGTTCTCGATTACAAATATCAATGGACTTTTTATGACTAATGTATTTATATACATATATATATATATATATATATATATATATATATATATATATATATATATATGTATATTACCTTGTGTACTTGCTTTTTTCGTTAGTGATTGCCTTTTCACTGCCGTCATATCGTCATGCTATGACGTAATATTGTTTCTCTCCACTTTTAGTAGAACAATGTGTTCACATGAACCCCGCATTTATATCAAAGTCCTTAAAAGTTTCTCTTCAATTGTAAATTTTTTCTCTCATATAACCTTTCATTAGATAACGTACAAATTCCATGGCGCAGAACACACAACAACAACAACGACAACAACAACAACAACAACAACAACAACAACAACAATAACTAAAATTACAGTGCACATATACCCTTTAAGATTGAATACCAAATGTGCAGCTACTTTATTGGCACATGTACCTGTCTGTTTACTAAAGTTATGCATGCAAGTCGAAAATCTATCCCGATGTTTCGTTTACGTTATTTTCAACAGTTAAAGAAAATGGTGGGGTTTCCACGGGAGGTAGAGATGGAGACAACGAAGAGGGGAAGGACGATGAGGAGGAAGAAGAGGAATGGGAAGACAGTGACAATGAAGCGACGAAAGATGGCGTGAAAAATCCTCCTTCTGAGCAAAATTCGACGCACGTCTACGACAATGTTCCAGGCACAGACATTGTAGGAAATGGTGGTGGTAAGTTTCCTGAGCTAAGACCAACAACTGAACTGTAACTGTTAGTGGTAATGAAGTCAGGCATGTTTCACATGAAGACCTTGTTATGTTTTGTCAAAAGCTTGTGTGGCTAATGTACATGTCTGGCTTAATATGCAGTTCTCAAAATCTGATTATGACATCGACCGAAAGTGTTTTTCGCTAAAAAAAGACCAAATGTAAAAAAAACCTGGAAATGATAATATGTTCGGAAGGCGCTTTTTATCATTATGCAATTGGTAATTTACAGTGAAGAACCTGTTATGGTACTTCAACATTGTTGTAACTTTTGCCATTGGAATTCAGTTCTTTTAGCATACTATAGCTGTAGCTTTTAATGATGTGCTTATTTTTGTTCTGTGAAGCCAGTACATTCTCTTCTTTTGTGCCTAGAGTACTTGTTTGTTGAAATACAAAGCGGAAATTCTAGAAACACTAAGTATTGTGTATCACTGTGACAGTTACGTGTGGTTCGATACATAGCGGCCGCCGCGTGGTATACATAGAAAAGGACCACGCGGCGGCCGCTATGTATCGAACCACTCGAAATTGTGTAGTGTATAGTATTCCATGTTATTGTTAACGAATGAATTTCAGTCCGGACAAAATTCACTTGTCAGCAACTTAAACTGGGCATTACAAAAAGTACATGCTTTATCGCATATCGATGAATTTGACACAATTTATCGAGAAGACTGGTCAGAACAAAAATAATGGAAACAACGTCGAAAGTAAACAGCTGATAAAGCTTTAAAGATCACAAGCGTAATCCAACAGATTTGATCATTTGACCTCAACAGATATTTATTCAAAAACAGGAACGTCCATATTAATCAAATTACACGATGGTTTAGTTGATCACGTCTGACTTGAAATAAAATTCATGAAATTCAGATTTTAAAACGTGCATTCATTCAGCTTAAGACAAGAAACAACTAAAGCCACTGTTATACAAGAGTTAGTGTACTCCTGGCCAATATACTCGCTTTGGACCTGTTGCAGGGCAAAGTCTCTAGTTTCATATATCTCTGCGTGTGATGATCTCAAACATAAGATTATAGAGTTTCCCCACCTCTGATTAAATAACGTTGAGTAGACGTGTACTTAAAAGCAATGTAAACTATTCAATTCATCAAAATTAATCCACTGAGTAGAAAAACAACAGATGATCTTGTCGGTTCAATTGAAAACAGGTCTCTTATTGTAGCTTTCTGGAATGTGAACTTGTTTCAATGCAATACTGAACACACCATTCCATACAAGTTGGCATACATATGTCAACAAAACGAGGCAAAATTATTTTGCAACATACAGAAAGCGATTTCAAAGATTTATTTAATCAGTTACTGTATATTAAATTTCTGCACAGTGAACGAAATTAGCCATTTCACAGAAAGGACTTCACATGAAATTCATTTTCTTTCTTAAATATAATCCATTTTAATTACATTCACATAAAAGATTCCATCTTTTGCGTGAAATGAATAATGTGTGTATTAATTGCATTGTGCTGCCATTTTTTCTGTAACATGCACTTTTCACGACCATTCAGTATTCAGAAATATTTACTCACAGTTATACCAGTTCTTTGCCATGTGTTGTTGCATTACTTTGTCCAGATTAATAACCGTTTACAAATTTGCCATGTAAAGTTGGTTGAAATGACAAGTCGTAAGGCAATCGCTGTAATTATCAGTGACTTCAAGTTAAACGTATACTGTCACCTGTAATCTAAATATGCCCATATATGGTCAAAGGGGTATTCCTTGGTATTCAAAATGCCCATGTGAGGGCGTTGTTTTTAAAAAGCGGCAACCCGCTTAAAATCTGTGATTGGTTAGATTTTCTCTTTCCATGGTAAGTGTGGTAATATTGGAACAGGTGACAGTGTACATTTAAGCCATTATGGCCATGCTGGGGTTTAAAACGTTCGTTCCCAGCAAGCTCACGTTACAATATAGCAATACATATTAAGTATTTACTGCAACTGAGCAAGTTCAAATTAAAGAGAAAAATTGGCACAATTGACGACATTTAATCGTTATTTTAATATATATATTTTAATATATATATATATATATATATATATATATATATATATATATATATATATATATATATATATATATATACTGGATTAGAAAAAGTAGAGAGAATAGGGAAAGACACTGAAGAGAATCCAAGGTAACAACAATGCTTCAAAACTGAACGTGAATATTTTCCCTCTGACGTGGAGTCCTTGCAGTTCATCTTGAAGTCACTGTTAATTACAGAATCTTACACTCAAGAGAAACACATGTCATTTTTTAATGGCGAAATACAGCAATTTCCGTTGTATACGGCCTTTGCAATTCTGTCATGTTCATATTTTTTTCTTTACTCTAATGGCACATTTTTATCCCTATTGCAGGGACAATGAACAGCTTTTTCAACGAAGTGTAACCCTTTCTACACACGACAACCTCGTCCCCGCGGTACTAAATATAATCAGGTTTTTCCGTGTAATTGACAGGCATTTTATGGTTCAACATTTTGTATTGAAACATTTCAGTCTTGACATTGTCAAGTGAACATTAATTTACATAGATTCAGCTAATTATACTTTACATATGTTATGGAATACACTTACATGAACTAACTTAAACTTTCTTATAGTCAGAATTTAGCGCATGTAATCAATAAAGAGCGTAACATGGGTATCCAATGAAGAAAACACACATATGCATATTTCTCCATTTGGTGATACAGCAGTTTGAAAGTGATAGAGAACCATTGTACATATTGCCGGTGAGCATGCAAATGAACTGTGATTTAAATAATGTGATTAGAAGCAAAACAAATATTTGCATCTTTTCTGCTATTTGCTTGTTGACATGCCAAAAGGTTGCGAATCTGCTGGAAAAATCAAGTATTGTGTTCACAAAAAGCTTGAGCAATTCTAACGTTTGCATTTGGGCACCCAAAAGAATATTTACTTGCACCAATTTCTTAAACAATTTTCTTTTTCGTCAAATAGTCATGTGTTATTTTCTCTCTTATATTGTTTTTGTATGAGTCATTTTGGGTATGCATGTTTGAGATTACCATTGTTTTTAAAGAGTTTAACGGGCGTGTTTGCAAAGTTAAAAACTATGCAATATATACAGATAACACAGTTTAAGTGTCAGTGACAGATTATTTTGGGAAAAAAAAGCATTAGTACAACTGTTGGGGAACATTCCTCTGAGCCTACTGGAAAAGCACAAAAAGGCTAGAAATATAGCCATCAACTTAAATCGTCTTTGAACGAATTTATGTCCGTTCCTAACCTAAAATCTCAACTTCTTTAGGACTTTGTAGTTTTGCAAGTTTACTCACGATACTGTAACACTCTTTCAACTATTGGATAACTATTACTGTGATGCGGTCTTTTCTACTTTTATACAGTGTTATTTTTAAAGGAAAACCAAATTTAATCACATGTTGTGCAAAATAAATGCACAATATCTTCTTGTATATTCTTATTTACCCTCTATTTACATAATACAATTGAATGGTTTTGTCGTGTATATATTACATATAAATGAGAGAGTAGAGCTAGGAATCCTTTCAATTCTATCTGAAGATTGCAGGATGCACGAAACTTAAGTAACAGATATTATTACTTTGTAATTGAAGAAATTTGTGTTATATATATCAGTCTTCAGCAGATGAGATAGACAAAGATAAAGACAGACGGACAAAAAACAGACAAACAGACACAGACAGAAAAGGGTCATATAGCTGTCTGGCTGGCTGGCTGATATGCAGACAAGTAATACGATACATGTGTAGCGATAATAATGCAGTTGCTATGTTTCACATGCCTAACGGTTTCACAGTTACGTAACCAAATATTTTATTTCAACTCTGTATTCAGACAACAAGGACAATTTATATATGTATACAGATCTTCATCCTATGTTTGGTTATATCTCTTGCCTAATTGTTTTGTAACTTTTGTTTTGTAACTAAACGTGGGAAGTGTGCTGTTCAGAGTATCTCTCAAGAACATTTGAGAGTACATGCAATAGTTCAGTAATTTCTTTTACAAACCAATTAACCAAAGAAGCAAAACACTGAACAGCCTGCAATTCATGATGCATCAATAACGTAAACTTACCGTATAATTAAATGTATACTCTTTTTTTTTCATCTTGGTAAACTTTTCATTGTCTTGGTAAACTTGGTAATGTAACATGATAATTTAACCTTGGGTACTCATCTATCGGTGATATATCTAATGCTAAGTACTTATTTTGGTTTTTACATACCAATTACCCAAAGAAGCAAAACAAACGTTTGCAATGTTTGATAAAACGACACATTTTTAGACAGTAGTCTCAGTGTCTTTCATGGGACACTGATCATGAATGTGTAACAGAATAATGTAACCTGGGTACCATTTTTGACGGTGATATCACCAGCGTTCAATCAATCAATCAATCAATCAATCAAAGACGGTGTTTTACACACAAATCACATAAAGAAGAAACACAGAAAACCTTTTGCAATATTTGGTACACCTATTATTGATAAACCGATTGTGCTACTGTGTTAGGGTATTGTACTTCGGACCCTCATTTGCCAGTAATAAACTGAGGGAACAAATAAAATTTTTATATTGAGAATTTACATGATAAATGTACAAAAATGTTTAGTTTGAGGTAGACAGTGGCTGGGGACAGTTTTTCAGGCACTGATCATGCACGATACTTCTTTGGTCTACCGCTCGTGCAGAGCCTATTTTAAGTTGTTAGAGTAAAAGTTTTGACTGTCATGGCGATGCGAAGAACCAATATGTGCAATTATTTTCGAAGTCAACATTTTGCATTTAGATAAATTTTAGACAGGTTGTTTTCACTCGTTTTTTATGGTGACCCCTGATTTTCTTGGTTATGTGAAAGAATGCTTTAAAATGTTCAATGGGGGAAAGTTAGGCAGCAAATTTAAAAAATGCTTTTTTTGTAATATAGCACATTACTTAAATCGTCATGGGTGACGTTTAGCAACAATTTTTAATTAAAATATGAAACAGGAAAGATAACAGATTGTTGCAAGGTGGAATCGAAGTGGCTAGAATACTATCACTTATATTATCTCTTCGACAGTAATAAAAACGGCAGGGACACTGACCACATCCATCGGGTAAATCACAATCATAAAAAGTAGAAACCCGTCCTGACATGCCAAGCCATGAACACTAAAGCGATGAATCCATGTGGTAACGTGAGATCCAAATAGACGTGTGTGTGAGTGTGTGTGTATGTGTAAAATAATATTTCCGCAAGAACATGTACAGTTATATCATAGTCTCATAAATTTTGACTTCGGGGCGGTTTATTGCCCACAGTGTGGGAGGAAAGTATCTGGAAAATATATTTCTTTGTTACTGAAACATACATGAGTGAATTTTTGTAAGAACTTGTGCACAATATGTAGCTATCGACAGGTGAGCATGTTAGAGTGAGCTTGGTCTGAGATGTTTAAGAATAAATTAAGGTGGTCACTCTCTGGCTGTAAATTTATTTTAAATAATCTTTCGATGTGATGAGTTTTCTTCGAGGTAATGAAACTATGTTAAAAGGGCGATGTTCGAGCAGGCTTTAATTTCTGACTCATTTTTAAAATCATTATTTATACGGAAAAGTGATTTTCTATTTCTCTGTACAAAAATTGTCGAGCAAACAAGCCGGGAAATGTCAAATGTTTTGCATGTTTGTTTCCATTATTTGTAATCTTTTCTAGAAATAAAAACAAGCCTCACTTAATTTTACAGCCCTATGTCGTTTAATACCTAGGAACTCCACCATGGACTTATTATCATGTATAGCGAACGTATCTATATTTCGTAGGACGACATTCTCCGTACATTAAGTGTGTCGACCCTTATGTTGTTACACTTAGGCGCTTTAAATAAAATTCTTTGTTTGCCGTCCGCGTGCTGGTAGGTTTTCAGAGAAAATGAAGAAAACAAGTACAATTTTAATACTATTAGAAATAAAATATTATTTTTCCAAAGGAAACAAAAAAATTAGCTTATGTTAATACACTTGTTTTTTCCCTGGCTGGCTGGTAGGTTTTTCAAAAATCCAAGGACAACAAACAAAGAATTTTCTTTCAATGGCCTTAGTGAGTGGAACGCATACTATTGAGCAATTCAAAACTCATTTGTACTTTATTGACGTGCTTTCCTGACACTATTATGCTTATGGAAACATATCAGTTTAACCGACAAATTTTGTGGCATTTATTAAGAGGGAGAACACAGCGAGTCACTGGAATTACATGAGTTTCGACAAAGTAAAATTGCCAGTTGAGAAGGTTATTTCAGTAAGATACGCTGCTTGTCGAAAGAAATATTTGGACATTCAGTGATCTCAGATAAAATGAAACTGCAACATTTGTACTGACGGCAAAAATATATCAATATCTGGAAAGATACAGTGTCGTTAAGAATAATCCCTAGAAATTGGTGAACAAAGACACCTGTTGGAAAATGTCTCAAAAGTGGCTGTTTATAGAAGAAAGAGACGAAGTTGGCCCGAGGGGAATGACCGGCACAAACCATGTAGGTAGACTAATCCCCTGAGAGCGGAAAAATTCCGCATTACCGAATTAACGGCTTATGACTCCCCAGGGAGTAAATAAACTACCGATCAAGTAGAACAAAAGATCACATTGTTTATGAATACGACATCAACCGTGATATTTGTAGAACAATCACCGATTGACAGTCAGTTCACACCTCAAGTAAGGTATCTTTTCATATGGAAATGATTTCAAACCTACAGCGTTTGAGACGGGGAATCTTGGCATGCCAGGAGTGATCTTACATGCAAGTAAAGAATAATTAGCCACAATCATTTGTTTGTGTAATCGCGGCACTGTGGATTTACAAACGAGACTAACTGCACGTAGCTTGCTCCATGACATCGAAGTGTCTAAACCACAGATGCTTGTACAATGAGTTGTAGTTCAAGTTTACAGGATGCTGGTTTGTCTCAATTCGTTAACTAACATTAAGCACTCAAAGTTCATTTTTTTCAGCTAAAATTAGGATGAAACAAATCTGATTAATTTCAATAATCTAGGTTAGAATAATCTGTACTGTTGAACATTTGATCGATTTTGCTTCAGTCAATAGGTCAGCAGACCGCCTAATCGTAAATTAGTTGGTAAGTTGTTTGTTTGATCTGACGCCCACTCGACCACGGTTTCTAGGGTGGTCTATACTCCGTTGGTGACTGAGCTATTCTTTTCTCACAAACGAGTATTTTTTTTCTAAATGATTTTACAACAATGAAAACCAAGTCACTGTAAGTGTACATCTGCAGGACATTATATTAACAAGTAAATAATGACAAAACACTATAAAAACGGCCATTTGCATTACAAACTGTTAAGCTGAGCAATGCGGATTTTCTGTAATTTCCAAAACAAAAGCCTAATCTAACGCAACTTAAAATTTTCACCCAATATATATAGCTGTCAGTTACAATGAATTAAGTACCTTGCTTCCAATTTTATAGCCAATGCAAAGGAAAGTAGAAAACTTATGGTTTTGAATGTGTTAGTATGTCTGTTGACACAACAGGAATCCATGTAATCATAGGTCTGCTCATTAATATATCAGTCTACCATTGTCTTAGAGGGTGTCATGGTTACAATGTCTTAATCAAGTTTACCACAACAGTTTTGGTAGACATTTGAGGATGTAGTAAATTCAGAAAAAAGAAAGAAAAATTGTACTGCTCGCGACAAGTTCATAAAAATAGAAAATATGTCAATGATTTATTATGTTTAAATTGTCTTAAAAACACCTATTGACCTGAATTATTTGCCGGGTACCACGTTTGGTCAACGGTGACAGGGCTGTGTGTCTAAACAGAGGTCCCTGCAACACATGCCCAGGAAGGCCTTTACAACACACAGTCGTCAGCGCCACAGTGATGCAAGCTATTTACCTCTCGAACATTAGGTTGTCAACGCTGAGTACTCAATACTTTTAACAGCATTACGAAGTGTGTCAGTTGTGTGACGAAACAGCTGTCTTCCCATAACATGGTGTGTCTTATCTCGTCCTACACACTCTCGTAGCCATTAAGAAGATACACACACACACACACACACACACACACACACATATATATATATATATATATATATATATATATATATATATATATATATATATATATATATATGTGCAGACAGACAGATAGATAGATAGATAGATAGATAGATAGATAGATAGATAGATAGATAGATAGATAGATAGATAATAAGACAAGTTACTTCAAGTACAAAGTAATGAAATCTGTTACATCCTACAATCTGAAACTTAAGGTAACAGATTTAAGGTTCCAAGACAAGAAATTTGACCTTTTTAATCTAACAATTCTCTAACGGTTAATAAGCTCAGAACCCCTGTAAAGTATACATTTTCTGAAAGCCTAGATATACGGGAACATTTTGGTAGCCACAGTGTCTCCATTGTTTACATAGCTATCACGTGACACGGTAATTTGCATAACCTGTCAAAAAACAGTTTTCCCTATGTTTTGTCTCAATGCTTCAAAATATCTGACTCAAACTTGCTGGAATGCAAGCTGTCACAATGCTCTTCCAAAGTATGTCTCAGATTTTTTATATCTTGCTTAGTTTTTTTGGAGCACAATTTTAGAGAAATCAACTACGCTTAAAATTCACTGCTCTGGAAGTTTTTCTGGCATAAAAACTGTTGTAGAAGGTTTAAAAAAATTCTGAGACACTCTTTTGAAGACCCTTAGGACAGCTTGCACTCACACAAATTTCAGCCGCATATCTCAAAGCATTGAAACAAAACATAGGGAAAATCGATTTTTGAAAGGTTATGCAAATTACCTGTCACGTGATAGTTATGTAAACAATGGTGACACTATGGTAACCAAACTGTTCCCCTATATCTAGGCTTTCCGAAAATATACAATTTACGGGGGTTCTGAGCTTCCTAAACACTAGAGAATTGTTGGTTTAAAATGGTCAATTTCTTGTCTTGGAACCTTAATTACTACGTACTTGAAGTAACTTGTGTTATTATCTATAACGCTCTGCTTAGCATCGAGCATTGTAATATCCCACGAGGACATCCGTATATAATATATATATATATATATATATATATATATATATATATATATATATATATATATATATATATATAATTATATATATTAAATTTATAACATAAATAATGTTTGCGGGCGGTATTTCTCCCGCGATCGAAGAACTAAATTTTCCTAATAATGAAAACGTACTTATTATCTTGGACAACATGTTAATTAGACGTACTAATTGTTCCGCTCTGAGATTCCGCTTCTTATATATTATATATATATATTATAGCCCAAACATGGGACTATGTGCCCGAGGGTAGGTGACCATTTGCCCGACGTAGGGAGGGCAAATTGTCTCCTGTCCCGAGGGTACATAGTCCCTTGTTTGGGCTATAATATTTTCATTACATGCCTCTCTTACTCACTTTGCACCAAAAATATTTACGCTTATTGGCAAATTATAGTCAAATGCTTTATTTTCATTTTAGACGAAAAACAGTTAAAAATAGAACGATTTTCATCATCGAATGGTGCATTGATATGTTTAAACTACTGTTATGCGGTTTATCAATATGTTTATGCGAAATTTTCCAAAAACCGGATTTTCTGTGCAAAACTTGAAATTTCAAGACTTTTACATCCGAAAGTTTTCAAGTTGAAAATAGTTCCGGTTCACTTTCAGTCCAGTGATGACTATGCGGCCCGCGACGTCATCGGCGAGTTACCATCGAATCCTATAATAATAAAAGGAGTCTTTCTAATTGTTGATTTTCACCAGCCCTTCTGGAAAGTATTATCGAACGTATATTTTAGTTTTGTCAAAAGTAAAAACCTTTTCGTGGATATGTGTAACTAATTGACGATTCAGAACAGAATGTCGTGAAAATGGCAGGTTATGATAAAGGGTAGATTCATGCAGGCGAAAATACCCGGGTATGAGGTCGTTGGGTCCCTTCGAACTCTATTCACACTTGGCAGTTAATAATTTTTTTGAAAATATAACGATAGTATTGTTGACCTGTTTGTCCTTCTGTCCACATACTGAGAAATGCCCTAGGTCCTGAGGTCAAAGATCATTAAATCATTGTTATTGATGGTTTCCAAAGCAAAGAGAGATAAGGTGATTGACATGGTTACATTCTGTCTGTACAGTTCATAGATAAAATGACCTTTTACATAATATTGTCAACTGTTCAACTGCGGACCATGGAATTTAATTTGCAAATTCCTTACCGGATTGTTCTGACGTAAGAACCAATGACATGGCAACTAAACCACTGTCTTTGTGCAAAAATTATCAAGAGGATCTACTTGGCTCTTCTTTAAGCTAACACATGTTTGAGACTTTAAAGAAGTACGACCTATTACAATCGAATTTATAGATACTATCAAGTAATCTTACCATAGCCTCAGTCGTGTGTCGACTCTCATGCTAGTATACCAGGCTGAACACTTACTATAGGGCAGTTGATAGGGTAGACATTTACACTTTACTTACGCACTTTCTAGCACAATTATATATATTATTGCCTGAATACATGGGTTTAGGTGCCTGAGAGCAGGGGACAATTTGCCCGACGCCAGGAGGGCGAATTGTCTCCTGCTGCGAGGGCACATAAACCCATGTATTCAGGCAATAATATTTTTATTACATGCCTCTTCACAGTTGATGCTATATGACATTTAGTTACATGCAAGGCATTTTCAAACAATTTTACCATTATCGACCAGCATCAAACATATTTTAACGAAAATCAAAATAGCAGTGCGCGCATGGATATTCTACATCTAGCGTTAAGCGTCTACTTTGACGTCGAAAACATCGAAAGGCTTCACTGGCCCGGGTAACAATGGAAAATGGTCAGTACATCGTTCACCGGCCCGCTAACATCCCGGATGTTCCTATTTAAATCAATGCACTGATTTGCATTCATCTCGAGGCATGTAATAATGTATATGAAAAATCTAACTGTTTAGCCTCAAATTTGCATTAAGGCGCTTTAAATAAAATTCTTTGTTTGCCGTGCGCGTGCTGATAGATTTTACAAAGAAAATTAACAAAGACACTATATTAACACTATTACAATGTTATTTTTTTAAAAGAAGCCAATTTAAAATTGAGCTTATCTTAATACACTTATGTTTTTGTCTCTGGTTCAACGGTTTTTTTCCTGGTTGGGTAGAAGGTTTTTCAAAAATCCAAGGAGGGCAAACAAAGAATTCTCTTAATGGCCTTATTAAGAAGCAACATTTAGTCACGTGAATAATATGATTTGCGACCATTATTGTTAGTTAAAGAGTTTATTTCAAGCATAACTGGCTATTTTTCAAAATTAACCTGTAAATTATATCTCAGATTATATAAAAATACAATTATTTATACTGGCGACACAAATCACAATTCAGAAACACAGAATAAACAGAAGTAATTCGCAAATTTATTCAAAATGACATTACAAGAGGAAGGGTCACAGAACATATAGGCTATCATCGAGTAAATAGGCACACTTTTCTGTGTACCTGTAGACTAAAGACTTATAAATGAGCTTCGCTTGCCCTGGTGTAGCAATGTCGCGTGACCATTTACAATTACCGGGGGACTAATTTGAAGTTAAAGGTTTCATGCGGGTCTCAAGTGCGTCGT
>LD355069.1:0-22125 GCA_001465055.1 Ptychodera flava | reverse complement strand
ATGTTATGACAGTGTAAAACTAATCGCAGTCATGCAGCATACATGTGGGATAGATACTATTTTTAACAATGAGGACTATCTGATGGAACACCGCCTTGAAAACGGCCATTCCACCACAATGAAAAACTACAACCATGCGGGGTTTTTCATGGGATTTCTAAAACCACAAAATCAGCCAGAATTCATAATCATTTGACCGAAACTTAAAAGTCGCATCCGAGGTTCCCATTTTGCGGCCGATACAAAAGAAGTAATTAACCGCGCATATTCATGTATTGGTCATATCTGTTGACGCAGTATCCTACAGTAGGTTGCTTGCTGCCACAAACTTGACCTCTCTACACTTGAGCAATTTGCGAGAGCAAATTCAGTGTCGTATTCAGTGTCGCTTGATGGGCAATTGAAAACCACGCAAGCGTGGTACATTACATAACATAAATAATGCTTCTTTTCAATTTCTTTCATTTACAATTGTATTTCCGAGTCCTTCCAAGTTCGCACAAAACACGAGCATAACAGAATAGTGATCCAATCGCATTCCAGGTACTGTCAAGACTTTGAAGACGCCTCAAGGAGTTCACTCAGCTTGTCCCTCTTGAACATCAGTTAACATGGTTCTCTACAGAGACTAAACAAACCAGGAAGTCCACCAAACAAAGGAAATAAAAAAGACAGATGCAATCCGAGTTTCCTCAACAAGCGAGTTAAAATCACGTTTTGAAAAAAAATTAAGAGTGAAAAATCGGTCGACAGTCTCAAGACTGTCTTCGGACCCCTATTGTGCTATGAGAACCCTGAGCCCGTATCAACGAAGTTATTATTGGGGTGTCTGATGGGTCGGGAGGAGGATGGGGTTATGGTCATGAAGGTGGATCGCAGACTTTATCCTAATTAGTAATGGAAGCAAGCCTTAGATACTTAGTCACATATACTGTTGGAGGGTCACAGATTGAGTAAGGAAATATCCGTTATCTGTTAAAGTGGCGAAAAGCCGTGTTATTTCCCTGGCAAGACACCTGCCAACCAAACACAATTTACAGGAACAGATGCCCCCCTTCCTTTCATGTTTTTACGAGAGTTTAGTGAAAAACAACACGCCTGCAGTTGAAGGGAAACAAGGCAGCAAATAAAATACTAACGATACAGTGGCCGAGAAAGAAAGGTCGACATAGCATAGCGTCGAAATACAGTTCGAGGTTGATTTAATAGGCGGTGAGATTGCAAAACAAACCAGGCAGAGAGTGTAAATTAAATGACTTTGAATAACTTGAAAGTTTATCAGGACGTCAAAGTCCGGGGTTAAAGTGCTTTGTTTTTTGGTAGAACGAAGAAGCTGATTGTTAAAATGCTAAACAAAAGAAAACGATTCCACAGAGGTCAAAGCGTCAACAGATGATTCGTCAAAAGAGGAAGTTGAATTTTGTGAACACAACAAACGCTTACAAATATTACACATATCGACCCTTAAAACCACGAATATATATTTAGTATCATTCTATTAATCGGGATATTTTCTAATGGTTTTTCGACACGGGACAAGGCCATCTAGAACATCGCCATGACGCGTATACATTTCTGTTCTCATCCGACTTCGTTTCAGTTTGGTCGGTAAACTTAAACGGGGAAGTGTTTTCCAGAAATTTACCTCAAACTATTTGATATAAGCGAGCAAATAAGACAGACTGTATCACTAGTTATTAAAGGTCCTTATATACTGTTCCTTTTGAAAAAAAAGGCTTAGCGATCAATCTTCCAGATTGGATTAAGTGCAGCACTGCAGCCTGGTTCAGACACACAAACAATGACTGGAACCTCGGCAGTGCCAAATAATCCTCTACGAAAATAAATATTGTTTTTGTTCTTAGATCATCGTTTGATTTCAGTGACTGTGATTTCTAACCACCAGTGTTTGAATTGTGTCATAACAATAATGAGGCCTTATCCAAACTGGGACCAGGACCGGCGTTGCGCGTCTATATTTTAGGCCGTCTACATTTAAGTCCATTTCAAGTATTATATGTAGGATCCGAATCTCCTCTTAGACCAGGACTACAGTAATCAGACTCTGGTTGCAACACTGATCATCTTAAAGCTGACTTCAAGAACACCGACGTCGACTCAGGTTCAAAACAAATTGTCCAGAGTGAACCCATTGCAGTAACCAAGCTTCAAAACGCATTTATAATCATCAATAGGTAATTTGTGTAAAATCGGGAAAACCTGGATATACTGTAATGTTCTGTATTCCCCTCCCTCTATGACCTTTAATGAAACCTAAAGTTTGGCTCTCCATCTAGCGGTGATCTTGACACCGGTGTATTTGATGGTCAAAATTGATTACGACTGATTGATTCGATCGACTATATATGTAAACGTTCTATGTATGTATGTATGTATGTATGTATGTATGTATGTATGTATGTATGTATGTATGTATGTATGTATGTTTGTATGTATGGATGTATGGATGTATGGATGTATGGATGTATGTATCAGATGTATGTATCAGATGTATGCATATGTACCGGTATGTGTTTACGATGCATTCGTCATTTTCATTTTATATAAGATTTTCGATATTACTATGTCTCCTTAATCATCTTTTTTGGGAGTTTTTATAGCTGTAACTGTGTCATTACTTATTTTCTCACGTTAACCTAAATATTTTTTCTGGATCTGTTTGCTCTGTACAAGAGTTAATCTGTAAGCGAAGCAGATAAAAGACCAAGTTCTTCAAGCATGTATCGTCCTAATTCCCTGTTGACTGTCATCACATTGTGATGCAAACATCAAGGAATAATCTGAGGTAAAAAGTAGCAGCAATGGAAAAACACAATTGGATGTTGTTCTAAACATCACGGGTCGAGTTCTGTGACCATTACGTGGATTCCTTTGACTGCTCCCTTAACATCGGGTGACACTTCCACCTTGGGCGTTGTCAGCTAATCCGACCGCGAACTAGCATTTCTGTGCAGTTATTTTTCCCATGCGTGACAAGTCAAATGACTACGACTGAGGGAAAATGTAATGATTTCAGAACAACCCCCTCTCCAACCTTAAACCCCCCCCCTTTTCGTTGAATACGAGAAGCTATCGTTATTGCAGGTATTGTAGAGTTAGGGTCAATTAACTAGTGAGAGGGTTTGGTCCCCCCCCCCTCGCCGGGGGGCTTTTTTTCAAATGCTGCGTTACGTCACGGTATTTCCCAGGGCATGACTATTTACAACGTGAAGGTGAACGCATTTATATTATATTTGTTGTTTACAGTCCTAGCTACACTACCCCTTCAAACGTCGGCAAAAAGATAGAAAAACTCAAGTTATTGTACCAAAATCGTTTTGCAACACAGAAGGGCGACAATTGAGAATACGTACACAACAGGCCATTATAATTACTTGGCCGACGCAGGAAAACAATGGGCTCAGCTTCATTCGCTGTGTCAATTCACAATGCGACCATGCTCTTCGTCGAACAAGCTGCCCACCCCTATTACAAGTATCAAATGATCCGTGCTGGTCCGGGTCGTCTCAAGTCCATATATGGTAAAAATTTTTGCTTTCCTTAGGTATTGATAGCAGGCAGCTGGGCTTGAATGCATCATACTGAAATACTTCATCTCACAGTGAAGGTAAGTCTCCCGTTTCTTTGCACAGGGACAGTCATCAGGGTAAGAGAGCGAGTGCATTTTTTCCCTCACCAGGTCAAGAGAACGAGTGCAAGCGATATCTGTCTCGTTCTTCACAGTCCACCTTACCGGCGGCCATCTCATATCATCATACGCCCAGATTAAAATGTTTATTTGGTAGAGAACATCATCGTAGTAGGTACCACTCCCTAACCAGCATGGTGCAAAACATTCATCATAAACTGTCCACGGCTGTCATTCACAATTTTGCAAAAATAGTGAGATATAGCTCACCATAAACTTTTTTGTGGCACAATTTCGAAGTGTGGCTTATTAAATGGCCGTATTAAATTGACCACGTAATAAACTCTTTTAAGCAATTGAAGGGAAGGCGGAAACATTGAAGACCTAAAACTTCATCCGCAAAAAATCATTGCAATACCACTAGGGACAAAAAAGGCAGTATATCTTGGGTTTAGATGTTTTACAGATATTCTACAGCTGTTTTCTCGGACTTTTCCATGCAAAATAAATCATGCACACAGATTTGTGGTACCTTTGCTTGAACTAACTCCATCCACTTTTCATTGCACACTTTCAAACGCAGCTATTCTACTCAACATGTGTGACGAAGACGTTGCTGCCTTGGTTGTGGACAATGGCTCCGGTATGTGCAAAGCCGGTTTCGCCGGAGACGACGCACCCCGTGCTGTTTTTCCTTCAATCGTAGGGCGTCCACGTCACCAGGTGAGGATTTTCTTCGTCGTTGTCATGTTGGCCAATGGAATGCTGTCATTGACCATAGCAACAGCGCGTTTCTTTAATTAATGCACCAAATCCTTTCACCTGTTGAGCTCACATAGCCAGGTCTCATCGTCCAATCACAGAGATGCATTGTGCATCCATGTTCCGATCAACGCTTACATTCAATTATCTGGTCAATACACAAGTTACATCGCCAAAAGACGAGAGGGGAGAGAGTTGTTGTGTCCTCGGCGTACCAAATCCTCAAATAGAACGATGGTGCGCCACAAACGAGTAGATAGTTATTGTGTGTGCTGGTGAAGTCGTACTCAGTTTTGAATGGTACAGGTGTGGGGTCCGTTGGGCAACTGAGACAAATCCTTGAACAACTGAAGAGTTCTTGCATAATGGTCAAAAGTCTACAATCATCTTATAACGGCAAGAGACTTAGTCTTAAGTCGAGACTTCGACGAAGATTTAAGGACCCCGTTTTCTGCCGACACGACAGCGCGACCACACCTTGAAAATTGGAGCCTTTCGACCTTGAACGCTGTTGTAATGCAAATGAACAACCCGCAGGATGCACCTGTCCTGTGGACCAAACCATAGACAGTAGAGTCCCGCTTCTACAGTCTATGATCAAACATACCACTCTGTAGGTGGATATTGTCACCTTTCAGTTGACATACCTCAAAAATCGTTAAACTATATATAAAATACTTGCTTTTAAACTTATTAAATTTAATATTTACCTCTATCTAAGTTGTTCTCGTATGAGCCCGAGACTTACTTTCATTCGTATCCTTTTGTGTAATCATAACCACTTCAAAGACCGAAAATGTCCACGTGCTAGGGGCGCGGCAAAGCACGGTTTAAATGGACCAAGCATCGACGTACTGCTCTATAAGTTATTTTCACTCACTAAGTAAACAATCTATATACCTGAGATTAATCCATTGACAACAAAACAACGTGAACCTTCAACGTATTGGATTCTAGAACCAGGGGCCGTGAATAATAAAATGCGCAGGATAAATAAGAGTCATTGCGTTCAGGTGGAGACGGGGGTTAGCATTTACTAGGGTGTCCAATCGAGAAGTCTTTCTATTCCTTAACAATGGGGCAACACGAAAAATCTTGAATGAACATATTCGAAATCCAAAGCATGAAGTTACTTAGAACTAATCACGACTTGTAGAAATTACTTCAAACTATGCAATGGCCATGCTTATTTATGTCTATGAAAAGAACTCCGAAGTTTACGAAGTCACTTGATCAACACTCCGACGACGGACGCCATCTTGGCCATCGCCATCATTCTCGCGTTTTTCGGCTGTGAGAGATCGCGTCGACGGAAATTGTTCGATTTCACAGTGATTATTGTCCTAACAGTAAAGTAAATGTTGGTGACAAAATTTTCCGTAAAAAGCCATTTTTCTTTCGTTGAACAGCTGGTGAAATTGACTTTTGAATTATGAGTTTGCAAGCGTTATTCCGAAAGGGGTAAAGATGGCCTTGCTGGCAAAGTGTTGTTTACACTGAATTCTATCGGTTCTCGATGGAGAAAGAGCTCACCTTTCCAGCGCAAATTAGCGCCAAGGAATTTTAGGTGACAGGAAGTAAGGGTTGCGTCAGTACCTCTCTTGATCATCACGCAGTTACAGGTGAACACCTGCCATTAATGAATGAAACAATGGTGTGTATCCATGATACGTTAAACACATACAAAGGGTTAGCATGAGGACAATCTTGCGTCACCGTAGTGGGCTCAATGTTTATCTACCGGTAAAAGTGTTTATTTGACCACAGACTTATTTTTTTTTGCAGTTCTTTTCTCAAATTTCTTAAGAGTGAAGTATAATTTCGTCCTCTGAATCCTTTTTAGTCAAAAGTTTACGACCGATAATAATAATAATAAAATAGTTCTTATCAGCGCATTGTATATAAAATCTCTATGCGCTTTACAAAACCAGGTAAAATACACGTACATAAAAACTTTAACAAAATCAGTTCAGTATAAAGAAATTGAAAGAAAACAAACAAAAAACCCATTAAGAATCGGTAAAAAGAAAAGTTTTAAGCTGAGTTTTAAAAGATCTAATTGATACAGCGGATCTGATTTTAAAAGGAATAGAGTTCCATAATTTTGGACCTGCCACAGAGAAAGCCCGTTCACCGTAAGCAGAGGTTGCAAAACGCGGAATATTTAATGTAGCATTGCGGTTGGATCGCAAAATTCGTGATACATTTTTTTAAAGAAAGGAGTTCAGTGATATACGATGGACATGAATTGTTTAATGCCTTGTAGACAGTGAGCCTACTACCGATGACACTCTATTTCTCATTTGCAAATTCTTCGGAAAGAATTCTGAAAAGTAGCATTTCTAATTACTGTCAAATTGTGGTTATGTTACGTAGTCCAGATTTTTAGGCAGAAATTGACTTCACACCAGGACCTTCATCAAATACAATCATTATTTTGGTAAAACATTATTTTTTCAAAAATTGTTTGGACACCCTACATTTACTTCGATTAGAGCGAGCAGATTTCAGTGTTTTCAATGTTTCGCCATGGAAACTATCACGGTCCAAACGGATTGACACTCAACATTCCAATTTTGTTAAATTTTGTGAGTATTTTGAACTTCAGAAACTATTTCTTATAGTTAAAAGAGGATGTACATTTGTTGGTGCGTGTTTGTACGTGTCTTGGTGGTCTAATCATACGAGTCTAAAACTTTTGATAAGTTGAACAGTCATGCGTATTTAAAGCTCCATAAGCTGTATCTTTTGGCTATTTTTTCAGAACTTTTGTTTTGTGGTTTCCTTACACTTTCTGCATTGAATCCCTAAACTGTAATTTAATGCCAAGTATTTAGCATATCAACACAACTTATATGAGTATAATCTCCATTGTTGTTTTTGAAAATTGTATTCAAGTCCGGACTAGAATTCATTTTTAAACAATAAACAATGATCACTACACACATACAAGCTCTGTTGACAAAAAATACTCGAAATTTGAGCATGACAAACGGATTAGGGTCAGAAAGGGTAGTTGATGTACGGAAGCAGAATACTGAAAAACTTGCCACAAGTTACAGATTATGTCCCTTTAACGGAGTAATCTTTTTTCAACAGGGTGTCATGGTTGGTATGGGTCAGAAAGACAGCTACGTAGGTGATGAGGCACAGAGCAAGAGAGGTATCCTTACTCTGAAATACCCAATTGAACACGGTATTGTAACCAACTGGGACGATATGGAAAAGATCTGGCATCACACGTTCTACAATGAATTGCGTGTAGCTCCAGAGGAACATCCAGTTCTGCTCACGGAAGCTCCCCTGAACCCTAAGGCCAACAGAGAAAAGATGACACAGGTGACTAACTTGTTAGAATATGAATGCATTAATCTGTGAAATATATCCTCAAGCTTGTTTCAATTTCATAATGTGATGACATGTTAGTGGGGCAAATTTGGCAAGATACGGTTTTTGGAAATACGAGTAATACGAGTTGACGTAAAATCCAATGTAACGAATTTCATAAGTATTTTAAATTTCTTCTTGACGCGAAGAGCGAAAAGTTCAATTGATGTGAAAATTAATAATTGCAGGATAAAATATCAAAGTATCAAAGGGTTTCTACCATTGTTCTTGGTGAATGTTTTTTATCAAATTTTCTCAAAATCCTTCATAGACCTCGAAATTCACCAGTGACTACAGAACAATTTTTGACTATTTTTTCTTGCAGATTATGTTTGAAACCTTCAACACACCTGCCATGTATGTAGCTATCCAAGCTGTACTGTCCCTGTATGCCTCTGGTCGTACGACTGGTATTGTCATGGACACTGGTGATGGTGTAACACACACAGTACCAATCTATGAAGGTTATGCCTTGCCCCATGCCATCCTCCGTCTGGATTTGGCTGGTCGTGATCTCACAGACTACCTCATGAAGATCCTGACAGAACGTGGTTATTCATTCACAACCACAGGTATGTAAAGTTACACTTAATTCTCCGAAACTGCTATGACATTACATATATTTTATTCATTGACAAGTACAACTCTGATTACAGAAACACCCAGCAGAAGTTTTGTCATATTCAAAAGGCTCAGACTATAAAAAAAAGTCTTTGATGTCTATATGAGATGTTCTCACAACTTTTTTTTATATTCTTTCCTTGCAGCCGAGAGAGAAATCGTTCGTGACATCAAAGAAAAATTGTGCTATGTAGCTCTAGACTTTGAACAGGAAATGGCCACAGCGGCTGAAAGTTCATCACTAGAAAAGAGCTATGAACTGCCTGATGGTCAGGTGATCACCATTGGAAATGAACGTTTCCGTTGTCCAGAAGCACTCTTCCAACCAGCGTTCTTGGGTAAGTATCTCTCTTTGTATTCTGTCTTTAGGAATTAGAGTCATGTGAGACTTAGCCAGGTGATAGCTGCCTTTCTGTTACTGCAAAACAGATGTCTTTGGTGACAGTTTACCACACAACACTGGCTACCTCCCGTTTGACTCTAGTACGGCTTTGTCACAAGGTGTCGAAGTGTATGAACTTCGAGTACAGTTTCGAGCTGCAACGACAAAAGTAACGATTTTACTTTTTTGGATACAGGTATGGAGTCGTCCGGCATCCATGAGACCACATACAACAGTATCATGAAGTGTGACATTGATATCCGTAAGGATCTGTACGCCAACACAGTTCTTTCTGGTGGTACCAGCATGTACCCAGGTATCGCTGACCGTATGCAGAAGGAAATCACTGCTCTGGCTCCCCCAACCATGAAGATCAAGATCGTTGCCCCACCAGAACGTAAATACTCCGTCTGGATCGGCGGTTCCATCTTAGCTTCACTGTCCACCTTCCAACAGATGTGGATCAGCAAACAGGAATACGATGAATCCGGTCCATCCATTGTCCACAGAAAGTGCTTCTAAGAAAACACCGTAATTGCTTTAAAACTCAACAAGTAACATATGATAATCAGTTTTCAAACGTGCCTGGACACACTGTAATTACTACTTGCCATTTACTTTTTCAAGAACTTTGATACTTGGCCAGTGACCGACATTGGAACGGCTATTGCGCCCATATTCGGTATTCAGCCGTGTTACATGTTTGCATGTACCTTTACTAAGTTTTCTTCCACTGCGGACAACAGTATACGACCAAAGGGTTGGGGTGCCCGGTGCTGCTACTCCTGCCCCAGGTTGACACCTTATATTAGAAAAAATAAAGACTCTAAAATCATGAAAACTATCATGTGGGCTTTCTTTGAATACATCTCATCATTAAATTAAACAGCGTGGAGAAACTATTCTGGTCATTCTGCAAGTTGTTTAGTGTACATACACCGCAAGATATTGACATTTTCTTTTTGAATTTATACTTTTTTCTGAGATTAATGTAAGCATAATAAAATGTATTCGTAATATTTTTTTACAAGTCCTTATAAAAGACCCAGATCGTTCTACTGTTTGTGAAGAGTGTTTTTTCTGAATTGTGTGTGCTGGTGCCCGGTCACTTGATCTCCAGTTGCTCAATTTTTCTCATTTAGTGAGCCCCCTTTACGCCAGCTAGTGCTTTATGAAGAATTAGGTCTGTCACTGAAGCTAGTCTTATTTGATGGTTACGATTCTGGTCGTACAAAAACAAGTCGCCATAAAATTTTGAATGCATGAAATCCTTGTCATTTACGTAACAATGAAATAAGTTTATTCGAGATGAATTAGGTGATGAGAAGTGGTTTGGATTTGGTTGTTTTCACATAGCGCCCATATTGATCTGACAAGTCCCTCCAACGCTGTTATCTGATGGACTTTTGTGACCGTGACGCTCGGTGTAGGTGCAGTACGTTGGGAGTTCGAGTCCGATCGTGAACTTACTGGATTAGATTTGCATAACTTCGGAATACTTGTGAATAGTTTTGTAGATTTCCTGTTTTTGTTTTGGGAGGACGTCGCTCTAAGTGTAAAATTGAGATCCGCGATTTGTTTGGGGTCTTGTTAATCTATATTCGATAATCAAATTTACACTGCGTTGACTTCTAGATTGTAGCATGGCGATTTATCGTCTTTAATCCAGCCCAGTTATAACTACGGGCCAGTTGACACCCTATTTCTGTCACAGGAAATTCCGTGTACACCATACTTTTCGTTACACGACTTGTGTTAAAATACTCAATCGAGAAGTTGAGAGTTCGATGTCTAAAATGTTGTTACTGTGCTCTCAATTAAATTCAGGTGCCCCACTGATTTCTGACTGAGGGCTTTTGTTCGGTTAGTGAAATCCAGTTTGTTGTTGGACATTCAAAGTTGTGTCGCAAATGCACAGTGTTCAGCTTGTCCACTCAGCCGGCCCGTGTGTTTGCAAAGTCAACATTTTTGAATTTTAGTCCGTACTACTGTAAACATTATAAATGCCGAGAGGTTTTAGCTTGGCTAAATACTTTGTATTTAGACATGCCTTGAATAATTAGCAAAAGCTGCACCTTTTGTATGTCACAAAAATAAGAAAATGGTACAGCTATTGCCCCTTTAGCTTTTAATTATGTTCTTCCCTTGGAAGAATATCCGCCAGAAGCACAGGAGAACACAAAATTGAGATCTCGGAATGGCTGCGCACTCTACGCGAATCGACATCTGAAAAGGACTAAGTTAGCAAAATGAAGTGATTGAAAATAAACTGCAACAAACTGACTGGCATAAAAGGTCTCAAACGAACAAGAATAAAAAAGATTAGGTGTAGAGTTTTAAAGGGAGAGTGTCGTCGGAACTCTGCTCAAAGTTTGTCAGGGACCCCTACGACAGACGTAAACACTGTATGTAGTGTAAGTTGGAGATTAATGAAAGTTAAAACATGGTTTATAACAACGAAAGTTGTAAAATTTAAATGTCTCAGCTATGTTGACGTTATGCATCTAGATATCTTGCATGAAATACATTGTTTGTAAACAAGGAAGTTGCACACGCGCAGTTCCGATGACACCCTCCCTTTAAACTAAATCTGCTCTACATTATCTTAGAATAAAGGTAGCAAGAGACCTTACAAGGAAACAAACTGTGACGCATGAAGGAAAAACAATTTCATTTTATGCGAACTGAACGTGTTAGGCAATGTGACATAGTGCTGTGTCCTTATTAATCATGAGCTGTCATTATCATTCATGAGGCCACGTATATCTCTCTGGTCACCACATGCATGTGTACTGGTCTAATGCTCCAGCTGGTCTCCAGTTATAGTCATCAGCCTCTACACTGTATTGTAGTGTCTAGTTGAATAAATTAGCATTTTATATTTCTAGTACTCGCTGCCTCAAGTCTTTTTTTACACCCCTTTTACATCAGAATACCAGCCTTGCCGGCCCCGACACGTCAAAACGCTGCCAAAGTGATCGACAATACCATCATAACCTCGGTCACGTCACAGCTAAGGTTATATTCTGCAGTGATATTTAAAGTAGACTTCGTTTCTTGCGTTGACAACGGACATTTCAGGTTCATATCAGATCTCGAATTAGACGTATTCGGTTCCTGCCTGTGTATTTCATTCCTTTCAAGATTAAAGTTTCGTATTAACGAGCAGAAGCAAACGTTGCCCGTTGAATTATGATCACTTATTCAAGTTCAAAAAATAAATGTTTTGAAGTATATTTCTGTAATTTTGAGATGCATTGCAGCAAAATGTGTGACTTTTTATTTAGTTTCTTTTGAGAAAACCTTCAGCTTTTCAACTCTTAGCTGAAATTGTAAAAACAGTTACATTGTAGATCAAGTACATCTCTCAGTCTAGACAAAGCGGCTGCCCCATGCTGCTTTACTGTAATTAATCAATAAATCGGTGGCTTTAAAATGTGTCGTGATACCCAAGCCAATCGGGCTTATGATGAACAATGAAATAGATACTTTGCGAAATCGCGAAATCACGAAATGACAACATTTCCACAACCCCCCCCCCCAATTTTTTTTTTCAATAAAATCTAATATTTAAATAATGTCCGTGACCACAGCAGTTGGTTTACTGGGTTTAATGAACGGATTAGGTACGTAACGGAATATTTTGAAGTGACTTCAATCATGGTGGAACTACAAAGGTAAAAGGTCAACCCCGCCACCGCATAGCTACGCACGCTACCGCGCCAACAGATAGCTGCGTTTCCACAGCCAGTGTTTGAAGATTCAAAACCCCAATTCCAAAATGTTATGGCTTTATTTCGAGAGAGATTTGTGAAGCTTCACAACCTCCCCTGACTAAACAGGTACTGTACAGTGACTGTGGGAGTACGTGTTCATACTGATATTTTCATCTGCCCCATGATTTCGCCATGTATCACTCTGTAGTTCCACCATGATTGAAGTCACTTCAAAATATTCCGTTACGTACCTAATTCGTTCATTAAACCCAGTAAACCAACTGCTGTGGTCATGGACATTATTTAAATATTAGATTTTATTGAAAAAAAAATTGGGGGGGGGGGTGGAAATGTTGTCATTTCGTGAATTCGCGATTTCGCACAGTATCTATTTCGTTATTCATCATCAGCCAGCCAATCGCTTGTTTTGTACGTGAAATTTGTCCGTCTCATACGTTGAGTTGCGGTACCTAGGTGAAAAGCACTGTAGGGTCTCCATGGCCCCTGGTCGATAACAATAGCGAGCTCCCGATCACGAAAGGTCTGCCGGCTTGAAGTCACCACTTTACAATTGAATCGAAAGGCTGCCACATTACAGTTTGCCACCACGCTGTGTCGATACTTAAGGAGGGTTAGTAAATTGGGAAATAAACAAAAAAATACGTGACAGGTGTTGTTTTACATTGCTCACAATAAGTTGATAAATGACCTGCGACACAAAGTAAGTTAATAATTTATCCTTAAACTACCCTAGAAACACCGTCTATTTCCTTATTTTCTGTATGGTACCACGTGAGGTCATCCGTGTCAAGGTTTTCTATCCAAGCACAGTCGTTGCAAAGCAGGAAAGCAGGTATGGCTTACAGTCGTCAGAGCCGGTATGCTGCAAGCTATATTCATACTAACATTATGTTATCAATGGTGAGTACGCTATGGATTTTGAACAGCTTGTGAAGTGTCTCATGAGAGAAAAGAAAGTTATTGTAATCGTCGTCTAGCTGACAAAAAAGTGTTATTTATACCTCCCCTGCAGTATAGTCGCCTCTTGCGGAAGTCCACGGGCCCGTGCTCCGTAGACACAACTATGCTATGACGAGAATGGGGAACTGTGACATACCATAGATTCATATCTACAGTAATTACCTTCGTTCGAAAATGACGGCCACTTGACAATGATTTAAAACAAAATTAACTTCGATATAGGAACAGACGCTCAGATTGGTGTTGTCATACAAACAAAATTGGACAGCGGAATTAGGGCCAGGGTAGTAACCCAGGATCGATTAAGGAAGCCGCTATCTTAGTAATAGTTTCAAGAACATAACTTGTGTCAATATCCATTTAGTTAGCAGTCGTTTACTATTTCACTTGTACACTACAAGAAGGCAACGACTGGTACAAAGATTTGTTTGTACAATGTGATCATGAGAGCGGCAACAATTTTTTGTCGGTATGTCATATACTCTTTTGTCATATTACGTGCCCCCCTAGCGCGCTATTGTCACTCCTGTCACGTCGCATTTAATGTCAAGCCTTTGGTCCCAAGATCGTGTTTAATACATAGTTGAATTGTATTCAGGAAGTATGAGAACAGTAGCAGCTCTGCTATTTTTGTGACCAAGAAAAAATATAGGTAAGTTTTTTATAAATCAAAATTCCGCATTTTGATTTCAGATACGCACCTCTATTTAAAACGTTTTAAGCATTGGCCCAAATGTTCATGTGGGAAAGTTTAAATCACTTTCCCTATAATCGACTACAGAAAAAAAAATTTGCTAAAATGTACCGTATTTGAAATTTTAAAAGGTTGCAAATCCCTGCGTTAACTCACTGGGGTAATTAAAGGTTTGATTTTTCACATTCACACACACAAAAAATAAAATGGCGCGAAATCGTTACGAGTTGTGATACTTCAAGAGAGCTCACACAAACAGTAGACTAGTAAATTAAAGTTGAATATCTGTCCAGGAGGCATATTCCACCTTACTTTAAATCAAGTTTTGCCATGGACTTCAAAAATATCTTTTAGCTGTTGTTGTCGTTCGCACTGCATTCATGTATACTCCTCTATCAAAATGGGCAAAACAAAATTACTCGTGTGTCTCATTTCCCTTCTCAATGGAATGGTAACGATATATCACACATATTCACTTAATTTCTATTTGGTAGGTTCATGAACTTTTGACATTTGCTACCAGTCTATCAACTCAAAGCAAGGTCGTGTATTTGCATTTTGCCTATTCATCAAGACAAAATACATCTTAATTTATCAAATGTATAAATTTGGGTTAATGTGTCTTTTCTCATACTAAAACCCGCTGACACATAGTTCTATTACTTATGTTTTTTTAAAGCTCTCTTTCTGCCGTGGATTTGCAGCCTTTCGAGAAATACAAACTGAAAACCCTACAACACCAGAGACAGAATCTACAAGTAAGTATCTTAACTCTTTTAAACAGTCTCGGTCAAATAGGTCAGACAAAAAACTTCTTCCTCCTTCTCCCCCCCCCTCCCCTTCTTCTTCTTCTTCTTCCGATGGGGCTATATTAAACAAATGCATGTTTTGAACTTCTAAAGGCGGGTTCGATAAAACACTATAGGCAATACAAAAGAAAGAACCCGGAAGAAATAAGCGGCGTGTGCTGACCTTCCATTGTGCCTGGCGACCTTTCGACATACGTAAGAGCATTGCAAACAATGCGATAAACAACACCACACGCTTTCAAGCCTCGTACCAAACAGTGCAGTGCTCTAAACACATTTTATTTGTGTACAAACTGTTGATAAAAAGCCATCGAAAATTGCTCACATCGTCCAGTTGTACGCTATTTGATAAATCTTAGAAATAAAAAGGCTGGAGCTTCCACGGTGTTATCAGTCATAAAGATCGCTGCATGTTCTCCCGATTTCTTGACATTTTGATACGTCAAAACAATAGTAATTATAGAGGGGACATTATTATGATTGTTATTATCATTAGATTCTCATTCAACCTTATAGTGCAATAGTCTTTTTGTCTGTAATTTACAAGTGCACTATCGTATTTTTGCCACCGTGTCAACATGTAGACATGGAGATACATAAAGTCACAGGGTCACTCAAATAATACATGCAAAGCATATTGGAATGTATTCTAAACTGCATAATTACAAGCAAATATACGCGTGAACGTACGTGCAAACATACATACATTTACAGAGACATACATACATACATACATACATACATACATACATACATACATACATACATACATACATACATACATACATACATACATACATACATGATAGATCGATCGATCGATCGAAAGATAGATAGATAGATAGATAGATAGATAGATAGATAGATAGATAGAGAGATAGATAGATAGATACAGACACAGACAGACACACAGACAGGCAGGCAGATGGTGCAACATAGTTGTGAGGGACAAACAATTACAGACGCTGATACCGACATGGCTATGTGAATGTTCATAGATGATTGACGTATCCTCGCGGACTGATCCCCGATATTTGTACAATTTTACTGTCATTTCAAACAGGTCAAATTCGTGATTTAACATGGCTGACGGCCATACTTGTTACGATATTTTGTGTTTTGATGGTGGTTGCTTTGGCGATGGTGACTCTATACTTGTGGAGATGGAAAAGATACAAAGATCAGAAACTTAAAGACAGGTAGGACTGCGATGTTATATTACATCTTCTTTGCACTACCAGCCTACGAAAAATGGCTTTACATGTACAATGTCGATTTATCAATTCATCTGATGTCATGAAACAAGTAGTGAAACGAAATGTGAAACCTTCGATAACCATGTTTGCATTGTTGCAGTACTTAGTTCTTATATTCCAGCGCCAATGAGCTGTACTTTTAGGCTAATTATGCCAGGGATACAAGTAAGGGTGATAGATAATTCAAAAATGAACTTTCAGTATTCTGACGGAATTGATTAATTACCAAAGCAAGGAAACGCCGCTCAAATCTAACATGAGGGAACAAGTCAACTCTCAACACGATATTCAAAATGCTTATCTCCGTCTTTGCTAAAATTGTGTACACATCTGACGTCATTTTCGATGTTCAAATAGATAAATATTTTAAAGGTATAGGTACTTCTCTCGGTGGGTTTTAAATCATTTCCAACAAACTATAGCCCTGAGAATATTGAACTCTGAGAAGAGCGTCTTTACTTACGGTGTTCTTTCTAGAAGGACGAAAATCAAAGTCTGTCTTTCTGGTGATTGGTTATTTACATAATCTAGATCTACACTATTGCCATATTTCAGCGACCAGGCGTCGTTGACACATTCCATCGACTCGACGATACCGGCAGGGGAGAAGAACGAACACGAGATTAGCTCAAAGTAAGCAGAACATTACGTCACTAACATGTAATGTTAATGATGTTGCACGTTCAAGCAAATCATCTTGCTGTATGCATTAGAATGCATTTCACGGCCGCAATGAGTTATAATCAAGTTCGGACTCATTAGTGCAAAGGACGCCCTCTTCCATGGCAAATATTTTGACCACTTTCAGTACATCCCCACTGCATTCATACACTACCATAGTGTGTAAGACACATGCTACATAAATGGCAGTGTGTGACATCAGCAAAGGTACCAACGCCACGTGGTAAGGTTCTATATCCATGAATGAAAATATTTCTAAAATATGTGTAACCAAAAAAAGCGATTTAACCTACTGTAGTTGTTCTGTTGTTGTCTGAGAACGAGTCTCCAACAACAATGCAAAACAACACTGCAACGCATTTAGTCGAAATTCAATACCTTGTTTCATGGCCAAACTAAAACATCTTCTTTGTCTCGTTTCAGACGGATGAAAATCTCCGACTATGAAGAATATTTCATGAAAAACATTTTCAATGATGACTATTTTGGAAAAGAATATGAGGTAAGGATATAAGCATTTGCAAAGTGTCCCTAAAATGAACTCTCTCTCTCTCTCTCTCTCTCTCTCTCTCTCTCTCTCTCTCTCTCTCTCTCAGTTTTGGCAACAAAAACTCTTTGTAGAGAAACTTTACTTACAAACATTTCGTGCCCGTTAAAGGACTGGACAGAAGTTACAGGGGGCGGTGTTTTTGACGCTGCGCGAAAAATAGTGACTCTCCTCAAACATGTTTACAAGAAAAAGAGTGACCCTACCCAATTTTCAAGCGCAAAAAACAGTGACCCTTCCCCTGTGTGTCACAGTCCGTATCCATAGTATCTTAATTGACATATAATTTCTCACTTGGCCTTTGAACTTTCAAAGAATACTTTTTCATCTTTACAAATAATCACGTGGGTGAAATTCCAGTATCATGATTGTTATGTTATTCACATCTGCTCTTTCAAGCACCACATTCGCATCTCGTACATTACTATCAATTATCAATCATTTGTAAAAGTATAGATTTAGCTAGTTTTGTAGTAACAACTATTTTTAGTTTCCTAATAGAGTAAAATGTATATAGTAGACTACAATGTATAGTGAATCAACATTTCGGTTAAATTCAAAAAGCAAATTTGTTCCTAACATGCACTTGTCACCACTCTATTCTAATCAAGTACATTTACAGAAATAATCAAGCGTCCATAAATGCTCATATTTAGCTAGTGTTGTATTGGACAAAATATTCATAGTTTCTCACAGACTTACATGTATAGTGTAACTCGTATGTACTTGTAACCACCCTATTCTTACCAAAAGTATATTTATATAAATTATCAAACGTCTATAAACGCACAGATATTGCTAGTTTTATATTGGAAAAAAATGCTCATAGTTTCCTCGTACTTAACCAAATATAGTCACGGAATCAACATTTTTTATTCATTCAAAATCAAATTTTTTGTACACACATGTAGTTTTTACTTACCACTTCAAGCAAAGTACTTTTACATAAATTATCAAACATGTGTAAATGTCTTGATACAGCTTGTTTTCTAGGAGAAAATTGTTAATAGATTCCAATGTATAACGAGTTGATATTTACGAAGAAGCACTTTATCGGCCACATCTTGCCTTCTTTTTAATTGCGATAGTTGCGCAAAAAATTATGACCCTCCGCAAAGGCAGCCGTGAAATTTAATGACCCTTTAAAATGCTTGCGAGAAAAATAGCGACCCACTCCAAAATACCACCCCCTCGTAATTTCTGTCCAGTCTCTAACTACAAAGCTCAGAACCAAGTTTTAAGATCTACTCTAACACGTATCTTTTCAGACTTCGGTCACTCCACAAAATCTTGTTCAGAAACCTGTCAGCGAATTTTTTCAAACGTTGACTTCAGGTATAATGCTTTAAGACTCAAGCGGAGTTTATATAATTGTTCCAGTTATTTTAAAACCCTTCACTTCAGTATTTATTACAATGCTATACCGTTTTCTCTCATGAATTTTTTACCTTTTACTGGATATGTTAGGCATTATATGTAATAAAATTTAACTGACTTGCATGGGAATTGACAAAATATCTGTGTAGCCCTTTCAACGAGGAGGTCATAGAACGCAGACGAATATTGGATACCGCTTTAATCTTCTGCAAATACTATTTTGTTTTTAACTTTGGGATGACACTCATCGCTTTACTTGTGCTTTAATCTGTTTTGTCCATGTTTAATCATATCTACAGGAACTTAGTGAAGTTGGACGAAATCAGAGTTCGGAAGATGCTCGTTTGCCGAACAACAAACCGAAAAACAGATATCGCAACATTTTGCCATGTGAGTGAAACAATTACAAGTAGCGGCATTTGCTTTGAACGGTAACATGGTGTTCTTAAGGACCCTCACCTATATATTGGCAGCATAATGATCAAGATATTCTCTCAATGTGTCCAAGTCTACTTTATAAATCACATGTCAGTTTTAAATACTTACTTGTCACGAAACACTGCTCGCCAACGATTATATTATATATACGCAACAATGTACCCCCTCCTGGACTATAATGGACGAAACTATTAGAACTTTACAAAGTTTAGCTGTATCCTTTATGGGCCTGGAGGGGATACATTATTGCTATTTTTTAAGTTTGGTAAAGCTAGGGAATTTTTAGATGTAGAAAACATCTTGGCCACAATACTAGAAAATCGGATACATTATCGGTGATAATCTGAGGGGGATGACGTCACAAATTTTAATGTGAGTGACAAAACTATAAAATAATCATTGACAAAGCTGTAATATTGCAGAATGCATCGAACTATGTCTGACAAAACGTATAGTCAAGATTTCCACAAAAAGATGTCTCATAACTTGTCCTTGTAGACATTAAACAAGTGAAGGAGAAACCAAATGTTATTCAAGGCATTCACTGCAAACTGATAAATTCCAAAATCTTCGCTAATTCAACATGTTAACACACCCGTATCATGACAATCAGATCCGATTTATGAGTGTTAACTCTCTACAGATGACAGAACAAGGGTCAAGCTTTCTAAGACAGATGAGGAAGACAGTGATTATATCAACGCCAACTGGATACCCGTAAGTAGTAGTAGTAGAAGTAGTAGTAGTAGTAGTAGTAGTAGTAGTAGTAGTAGTAGAAGTAGAAGTAGTAGTAGTAGTAGTAGTAGTAGTAGTAGTAGTAGTAGTAGTAGTAATAATAATAATAATAATAATAATAATAATAATAATTATACCCGTGAGTACGGGATTAAATAATCCAAGTCCGAGAGGATAAGTCCAAAAGATCATGAGGTTGGACAGAAAAACATCAGAAATTTTTTTGCACAAAATAGAACAAATCATTTTCGCGAATGTGGTTCAAGTAAAGTAATAAAGCGGGAAAAGTAGATATGTACGGAATGTATATGGAAGATATAGAATGTATATACAGGAAATATAGGCACTAATATCATAAATGCATCATGTTAACATATATTTATTCACATGAGGTCAGAGAAATGGCATTTCCATAACAGCCTTTATAATAGTGTGTATATTTTTCCGTTAGGGTTACAATTCTCCAAGAGAATTCATCGCTGCTCAGGGTGTTCTAGCCGTTACAAGGGCAGATTTCTGGAGAATGATCTGGGAATACGATGTTAAAAACATTGTCATGGTTACACTGTGTTTTGAGGATGACAGGGTTAGTGCTTTCTATTGTATCGCAGTAATGTATGTATGTATGTATGTATGTATGTATGTATGTATGTATGTATGTATGTATGTATGTATGTATGTATGTATGTATGTATGTATGTATGTATGTATGTATGTACTTACATCAGTGTGCCAATGGTTGTTGTCTTCAGGAGACCGATTGGCGAGGTCTTTTTTCTGTTTCTGTTTGTTTTATTTGTTTGTTTTACGGTGGTATAATCAATTATAATATATGTAGTGAGTCAATCCCACCTAACATAACAGTAAATCTATAAATTTGAAGTTTTTTACAAGCTGAATATTGTATTGCACTACACTGTCATGTATAGGCCAAAATATTGAAATAAACAAATATAGTCTAGTCAAACGTTCAAACACACCTCGAGAAAGCTTATGTCTTGCAGTGATACAAGGCGTTAACGTTATCATTATGTTTCATTGCTGACAGCTAAAGTGTGATCATTATTGGCCATATGACAGCGAGCCTGTATACCATGGTGACATTCTGGTAAGTGTAGAAAAGGAAAACATTCTGCCCGAGTGGACGATCAGAGAAATGACTGTGCAGAAGGTAAGTATTTAGTATTCTAATAAAATAATATAATGGGGCAATTGACTAAGTACATTGTTTCTTTCGGTGGATTTATCTAGCGACTATATGAATTGTTTAAATAGTAAAGTCATGGCTTTTACGCGTTGTTTGGCAATTAATGGCCAATGTTAAAAATACACAGTGAACGAGATGTCATCACTCGTTCTATGTTATTACAATACTCAGTAAAGATGTACTTCCTATATTATTGTGTAAGGCACTACTTTCCCCAAATTACCTTTATATATTACTATACAACATTTAGAGATTATCTGGGGGGTTGGTCAGTATATTGTCGAGACTGGTATATTGTTATTTTGTTTGAATATGAAGCAACCTTCGGGGCGGAGAATTGGTGCATGTATTCTTCAGTGACTGTAGCATCCGTTTACTTCAAATTCGTCGACATAAGCTTAATTATTGAAGTGGCGAAGGAAACAAATACTATTAATATTTATCGAATCATGAATAACAAAAAATACTTTTGTAACATTCTGTGAACAGGACATGCTTGTCAAGGAAGTTCAACAGTTTAATTTTACCGCTTGGCCAGACCACGGTGTTCCTGACACCAGCAAGTCACTTCTTCAGTTTGTTAGAACTGTACGTGAACACATGCCAAACGATAAATCGCCAACCGTCGTGCATTGTAGGTAGGTTCTTAGTGGTTCAGTGTAAACCACAGCCTTATAAATGTTTTGGTCTTTACGAAACCATAATCTGGGACAGATATTCGGACTGTCAAAGTTTTACGAGTCTTTTCTGATCTACCACTTGTGAGTGCTCATTCTAAAGCTCTTGGAGGAAGAAAAAGTTTTTCTATCTTAGTTTTTTTCGAAAATGAAAAAAATTATTTTCCCCTTAGAGTTAGCATCATAGGGATGGCGGCCATTTTGAA
>LD355067.1:26823-60515 GCA_001465055.1 Ptychodera flava | reverse complement strand
TAAATGTTTTTGGGGGGAAATGTGTTTGTGGTAAATGGTTGGTTTTTTTTAGGCGGGGGGGGGGGGGTGTCTGGTGGTGATTGTCCAGAGGGTATTTGTCTGGGTGGTTACTGTCCTAGAACCCCATGTAAAAACACTACATTTCGAACAATTCAGGTACGCAACTAAAAAAAGCGATTTAAAGACACATTGATCTTTTCAAAGCTGTCGCGACACTGTAATTACAGTAGCAACACAAGATGAAATAAAATCGAAATTAAGGTATTGTGTTCAGTGACATTTATTAAATAGGCTCCCTGTCAAAACATGTTTGTTGCCCTGAGTTTTTAAAGTTCTATATTACTATTTGCTTATGATGAAGTCTTTTGGCCAAATACCAGTTTTATCTCACTTCCTTGTGTGTTTCGATTAGCCAGACTTCAACTTTTCCATTGCGGCTGACAGGTGATCACACCTGTTACAAACCTGCTAAGTCTCCACAGAAAAAAAGACGATAATTCTATAAATGAGAAAGTACCTTTATTAGAGCAGCATCCAAAAAATCCAATGATGTTAGGATGTCCATCGCCGACCACTTTTAAAAGAGACAGCTCCTGCTTGAAGTCTCTGACTTCTTCGATGGTAGGATTTTCTGAGAATTTCGTAAAATTGTATTACTGGAAGCAGTCCATCTTAGAACATTGATAATAGTACAAGAGTCACATTGTAAAATGTTGGTCAAAGGTAATAGATTTGAGATGATTGTAAGATAATAGAAGCAGTAGAGGCATTAATCAAAGGTCACTAAATCATTATATTCACTAGGCATTGCTGACAGATTACCAAACTCTGTTAACATAGCGACTAGTGACATAGCGAATATTTTTGTGAATGATTAATCACAAAACCGACCATATGATGTAAGGCAACCATGCAAGGAGAGGATAAATATAGTCTGAGAAATTGTATTTTCAAAATTGCTGGCGAAGGTCTTTATAAATGTTGTTGCAGAAGTTGTCAGAAATCAATATTTTTCATAATACCAATCAAATTATAATGTTCTTTCATAAGGGTAAATGACATATTCGGGAAATGAAGGCAATTTGACATATTGGATTTTCCTTGGCCAGCAATATGATAAAGTGTGTATATTGTTGATCTGGATATATGACCACGGGAAGTCCTTCCAGTATAAATGTTCATAGCATATTTTTCCACTAAGGAAAGCTTTCGAACTTTTACCAATAATTGTAGCATTGATATAATAAGAATTTCAGTAATGTTGTAAATATCATTCGCATATATACACATATATAAACTAGGTAAACAAGCATGTGTAAAGTACCTTCCTTGCTATAGGCTCCCTTCATGGTGAACCTTTTTAACTGTCGAGTAGAATGCCTAATACTACTAGCACTACTTATTGCGCATATAAGCAGCAATGTATTCATGTGACACTTTTGCCTCTGCTAAAATAATCCTGATGAATAAAATATCGATGTTTAGCAGAAGTGCATGTAAAAAAATATGCTATAAAATGTTCACAAGACATACACTACATGCACAGAATATTCAGACAGACAGACAGACTGACAGACACTATCACAGACACATATACACACAAACAGACACATACACACGATCACACAAATACAAATAAAGAGAAACAGCGACAGACCCGGAAACTGAAAGATATAGTTGTTGCACAATATCTTATTACCCACATGCTTTTTGTCAGACTAATAAACCTATTTTGCTTCAATCCCGTTAATATGAATTATTTGTCTCTAAGTATCGGTCATTTGTCACAGTGAATTGGAAGTTTAATAATGATTGTACCCTACCACGAAGTGATTTTACGGCAACCTCTCGCGACCCGCTCGTCCCGTCGATATCATGTGCAAGCGCCTTTTGAACAGTACCAAAGGCACCTTTCCTAAGGAGAACATTACAGAATTCCAGTTTTTCTCTTGGGATCTCCCACCTCTCTAATAGTGTATTAGTTTCAGTATTTTCCTCCTCAGGTTGTTCATGAGCTCTACATAATCTCATTTCATTAAGAATCAAAGTTTCAGTTCTGGATCCAGTATCATGTAAAGTAGAGTTTGTGTCACGGACTCGCGTCTGCAATAAAAAATATCCCATTTCAATATAATTCTTCATGTTAAGTCCATTTTTATCAAATGTTCTGTATCACAAATATCAAAATTAATATGCAACTATTGCATCACAAATCATCAGCGATATTAATCATTCAAAAAGTAAAAATGCATGGAGACAAAAATGAACAACTTACAGAAGATTGATTTCGTCTTCGAACAACAAAGACTTTGTGATAAACTACCAGAATCAATATTATAAAACATGCCGATGATACCAGTGAAAGTGACAAGTAAACTGTAATCCTTTCTTTTCCGTGATTTTCTTCTTTGTGCCTCCCATCTTCGGTGATTTTACAGAAAAAAGAAAAGCTGAATTATACAGTTAACGACAAATCTTTTGCTAATGCAACAAACAATGGTGAGCTTACATGTTCGCCCATTCTGGTTAGTAGTCAAAAGCCCTGCTTCTGGCGCAACCCCCTTGCATCCTCTGCATACCCGTCTACTATCCTTCTACTCTCCTGCACACCCCTCCTCTCCCTCTCTACTCCTCCCAGTTCTGACACACCCAAACACATCCCCTGCAAACCACTATTTGGCCCCATGCACCCTTCTACTCTGCCACACAATCCCCTACTCCCCGATGTCTCGCACATCATCCATTCCGCACACCCTCTTGCACTCCTTACTCCTCCATCTACCTCCTGCACTCACTCAATTATTCCGAAAGCCTTAGCGGTGTGGCAGATTTCTTTTAATTTGCAGAAAATTTGTTACTTTTAGACATATGTTGGATTAAGGGTGCACATTATGCGATAAAGGGCAAAGATGTGTGCAAGTGACTGCTGATGGGCTCTCGGCGACTATGCGGCCTGAGCTGCATGAACGAGCTTTGTAGGAGCTGGAACGCTAGGCTCTGGAAGAGGATGGCACAAAAACCTGCCTAGAGTGTGGGCAGGGTCTTCAGAACCAGCTTTCTTTTTGTACGAGGTGCGGGTATGACAGTGAAAAAGAAAGCTAGGCAGAGGAAACAAAGCGAGATGATGAGGTACAGAAAACAGGATATGATAGTTTGGAAGAATGAGTTGCCATTTTGGGCGAGTTATGGTGCTTCCTAGCCTCCGACTACATTTGATTTTATATAAGAGGAAAAAAAGAAAAATACTCCTACAAATTATATATTAATTATACGTTTACAGATTAGCTATGGTTGATAACATTCGACCTAGTCTGGATGATGACAGTTCTTTCTTCCGCACACAGTATGCTATTAGGAACTACCTGCGGAGCTGACGGATGAATGTTGCCGAATGCATTGTCTTGGAGATGATCGCAAGCCTTCTTGGACGGTGTACGATCCAAGATCAACAAGAGACTCATCGAAGAGATTCGAGACCTGAGGGCCTGAAGTTCCAGGTGTCACTGAAGAGCCAGCTTACACTAGACAAACCAGATTGTAAGCTATAGCACCCAGAGCCTGTGTTCCGCAACAGTCAAGAGGTACTCCTAAAGACAAGAGATATTGACCAGACGCTAGACAGGGTCTTTCCCACTCTCCTGGAGAAGTTGGAAAAGTTAACACTTAGGGGCTCAGGGGGCTCAGGCTGGGTGGTTGATAGAGTAAGCACCCTCTATTTGGACATCGATCAATGCCAGCCCCTCAGAGGCAACTCTTACATCCCACTACCAATAGCTCTCAGAAACGAGAAGGCAATCATTAATGTGAAAAACAAAGATGACAACTACCACTGATGGACACCCTGCTCAGTTTTGTTTACTGTAGAGAAGGCTAGGAGAGAGCTGGCCAAATGCCCCACCAAAGATGTCCTGGACCCAGCCTTCTGGAGGGTCAATGCCCCCATCTCTCTCCAAGATAGGTAAGGTTGAGAGACTGGAGGCTTTGCCATAAATGTCTTTGGCTTGGACAAAGAAGGTATATTGTCTTTCACATCAGCGATCAACCAGCGGGAATGCCACGAATTAAGATGCCATTGATCGAGGCGGCTAGGGAATTCCACTTCACCAGGTTTAAAGACCTCAACTCGCACCTGAATAACCAGTCAGGGGACACACACTACAGACATCACCGAATATGCTGCCTCCATGGGTATACCAGGCTGTGAGAGTCAAGATACAAAAAAAGGCCAAAAACAAGCTCATCATTCAGAACCACCACAAACAGTTCCCCGCCACTTTTTTTGTGATCTGCACTGACTTTGACACCCTGATCACTAAGGTTGAAGGTCTCAGCTCCACCCCGTGGCCAGTAACACCCAGTTGACCCAACATTATAAGCCCTACAGCTTTTGCTACGTGGTTGTGTGCCGTGATGGGGTGACAACCCCTCTGAGGAATACAGAGGGCCAAATCCAGTAGAGCATTTCCTCAAAGCTGTCCAAGAAGAGGCAAGATGGATCAAGGAAATGCTTGTCATCCCGCAAGACTTGCAGATGACCCTAGACGAGTGCAAGGCCCCTCACTCTGCCACAACCACCCACATATGCCAGAAGGCTCTTGATGGAGACTCTGTCTGCAACCACTGCCACATTATGAGGTAGCACTGTGGGCAGCCCACGATGCAGGGAATGTCAAACTGTGGCTGGGCCCCAAAACTGCAACAACCGGGCCCCAAAACCTCAACCAATCAGCCATCTTTCACAACCTGTTGGACTATAACTCCCATCTTCTGATGCAGGTCATGTCAAAAGTGCAGGGCAGAATCACCTGCATCCCCAAATAACATAGAATCATATATCTCCTTCTCGCTTGGGCAGTTCCAGTTCACCCACAGTGCCAAGTATATGTTGACCTCCTTAGACGAGCTTGTGGTCACCATCTCGCCCATGGCTTTCTGTGTAACAGCAAAGTACGAGCCCTTCAAAGATTGACGCATCCTCTTGCGCCACAAATGCATCTACCCTTACAATAACATGGATGGCTGGGAGTGATTTACTGAACCCTAGCTCCTGCCTTACACAGTAAACAGTCTGGCTCAGACATTGAAGAGAGCTACTTTGCCCATCTGAAAGAAATCTGAGAGACCTTAAGCTGTTGCATCCTGGGGCCTACCATGACCCGTACAACTGCATAGACGTCCTCCTCCCGGCAGACGTGTTTAAAAGTTTCCAAATGACAAGCTTGCACCAATAGAATCTGGACCCAGCCAACTACTGCACCATCCCTGGTCTTTTCGTGCACTCACTTCTGAACAAGTCATCGTTGATGACACAGTCCCCACTTGTTAATTGGTAATTCAATTACAGGTCCTCGGAGAGCAAGGATAGAGTTTTGTTCATTAATTAGGTCTGTGATTAAAACTACTGCAATACAGATTAGGCTTGATGGCCAAGAATGAGCTCCCTAGTTGTGGAAACGTAAAACTAATCTTGGCTGCCACCCTAATTACAAAAATGATTCAAGTAATAATAAATCGACAGGATGTTGCCAAACATTTTTCATTCTATAACACTGACAGATTATCACCTGTACCACATTTCATATAATTTAATGCAGTGCTTCTGGGCATTCAACCTAAAACCAAAAATTCATTATGTATGCAAATTAGCAATTAATTTAAATGACAATGCTTAGTGTCACTGAATTGTATTACAGCACTGTGGAATCATAATCTATACCATGTTTCATCAAATTTGATGTGGTATTTCTGGACATATCACTCGAAACAGGAAAGTTCATTAATTATGCAAATTAAAAAATTATTAAAACGTCACTGATAAATGTCATTATTCACTGTTAAACCAATGAGAGCACAACATTTGTACCAAGTTTCATGAAATTTGATGAACAACTTCCTTGCATATCAGCCTGAATTATGAAAAATTATAATATATGCAAATCAGTAGTTACTGCTGCATATCTTTGCACGCCATTACACTATTGGGGATAAACATCTCTACACGTTTCATGAAATTTGATTCAGCACTTCTAGACATAAACACGACTGGAACTATTTTGGGATAATTGGATCTTATTATTTTTAAAATTTATCAAAATTATTATATGCTCTATAGCTAAATGTTGCAATTCTACAAATCACTCATAAAAACAGGTGTGTTACCTTAAAAGAAAAGTTGATGATGCTACATTTCAAAATTAAATCGACACTACATCACAATCAAAATATCCCAAATTACAATAATCATGAAAGTTCATCAAATTTACAAATTAGCAATAAATTGACATGATGCTTCTTAATGTCTTCACACAGTATTATAGTACTGTAAGATTAACATCTGTACCATGATACTGTTACATATCATTGCACATCATTACACTACTGGCAGATTTACATCCTTACCACGTTTCATCCAATTTGATGCAAAATTTCTAGACATATCATACTAACTATGAAACTTCGCAAAATATGCAAATGTGGATGGATATTAAATACAAGAAACAAAACGGGCTGTCACACGGCCATTTTTGATCAGATGATTACAAAAATCGGCATGCATATGTATCTGACATAGTGAGTAATACATGAGCCAACTTTCAATAAAAGCACTACCAGCATAGCTGAGAAATTTACATGAACGGACACACAATGGTCAAAATAAGGAAACATAATTGCCGCCACACAGCCATTTTGGACCAGATCAAAACAAAATTCACTGCGCATATTTATATTATATGAAGTAATCCATACTAAGCTTGAATGGAATCACTTTCACCATCACTGAGAAACTTACTTGAACAGACGCACCGACATCAAATACAGTAAACAAAATGGCCTAAAGATGCCGTATTTGATTAGATCAAAAAACAAATAAGTTTGAATGAAATCACTGCTTGCATCACTAAGATATCTGCATGAACGGACGGACATATGCACACACGCATGCAAGCACACAGGCACGGACATGACCAAACCTATGAAACCCCCTGGACGGTGTCCGTGGGGACCACAAAGACAAGGGACCTGTTAGATGTGCTAACTGACTATGACCAGCACCTTTCCATCGAGAAACGGCTTTGAGGAGGGATCTCAATGGTGACAAAAAGACATACAAAAGCCAACAATCCCACAGTGGATGGATCTGACCCTGCCAAGCCCAACAGCTACACCTTCTACCTGGACGCCAACTACAACTGGACACCAACTACAAATTAGCGATAAACCAGTTAGTGCTGACAGGGGGCTTTAAATGGTTGAATGACTGTTGAATGCTCGAGGTGACCATCACAACCGACCCAGAGGGTGGTCTTTATAGGTTACATCCTCGAGGTAGACCTTGAGTACTCTGTCGAGCTGCACCAGGCTCACAATGATTACCCTCTGGCCCAAGAGCGCATGGTGGTTAAGGAAGTTTGGCTGTCAGCACACCAGCAAGGGCTCTTTAGAGGAATATGAGCACCCTCTGAGGTTGAAAAGCTTTTCCCAAACCTTTGTAGTGAAGGAGTGTTACATCCTTCACTACTGCATTCTACAGCTGTGCCTCTCCCAGGGGCTGTGGCTGAAGAAGATCCACCATGTCCTGAAGTTCAAGCAGAGCCCATGGATAGTACCCTACATCAGGCTTAACACAGAGCTCCAAAAATTAGTGGCCATCATCTTTGAAAGAGACCTCTACAAGCTGTCGAACAAGATCAGTCTGTAGGAAAACCATGGAGAACCTCCGCAAGTTGGTTGACATGCACCTTCTGCCTACATATAGGGAAAACAAAATTCAGAGCCTGCTGGCAAGCCCTGTCTACATGCAGCCAACATCTTCAATGATGACCTCGTGACAGTCAGGCTTCACAAGTACCGGTTATCCCAAACTGCCCCATGTGTGTGGGCATGAGCATCCTGGACTCTAGAAGCTCCACATGTACGACTTCTTCTACAACCAAATGAAAGCCTTTTACGGCGAGCACTGCCAGCTGCTCTACATGAATACTAACTTGCTCCTCTGAGGTCCAGATAGAGGACATCTACCCAGACATGGTCAGGCAACGGCCCCTCTATGACACCTGCAACTACCTGCATATCACTTCCTCTACAGCCATAATAACCAGAAGGTGTCTGGCAACATGAGGAATGAGTGTGCTGAGTATGTTGACCTGCATCCAAAGATGTACTCGAGCCAAGAGGCTGGGGCAGTGGTTGTCAAGAGAGCCCAATGCGTGAAAAAAGTGTGCTGATGTTGTTCTTCTGCCAAAAGCATTTCAAACTGGCACTCTTCAGCAGGAGCACGTCCGTCAAGGTATGGATGTGCTGCATTCCATGTGGTACCACACTTATAGACAGCATTTGAACAAAGTCTCTCTGTCCCCCCCCCCTTCGACAGCAAGCAATGGATCACCTACACTTAAAACGGATACTAATAGAGGGAAAGTAGAGCTATAGCTACCTACCATGGCCAGGCTTGTGCAACTCGGCTATCCAGCAACAAAGAAGACGGTAGATGCAGAAGATCACTGCACTGCCAGGGATGTGATCAAAGAGGATTGCTACCTCAAGTGTGTCGATGTTCTCAGGGATGACAGGTTTCTCCTCCCCGCATCCATCTGGGCCATCTAACCGACCTCAGCTAGCACGATACAGAGGATCTTCATTTTCATCTCTTGAGAGATATAGAGAAACACAGCACATACCCAGCAGCAAGTTGGCTGCAAGTCAGCAGCAAGTAGCCATAAGACAGCCTTTCCAAATATAATAAGGCACAGTAAATGTCTTCAAAGACAACAAGCCAGCCACCTTACACCATCATCAATGAGAATGTCATTGTCTCTTGCCGAAGAAAAACACACAAGCGTTAGATCGGCTAGACGGCCAGCTGTTCGTAAATCCATTCCTTGAAAGAATTAGTGTGACAATCAAAGGGATTGTGAAAAACGTCTATGCCAAGTGAATGCTCTCAGGGCATTTCCATAAAGAGGCTCCCTGATATTTCACAGAGGACGTCAATGGCAAGGACCGCCTTCGTGAAATCGCTGTCCTGAAGAACAGGTGCTGCCTGTTCGTGGCCTTCAGAAGTGATGGCCTGAGAGTGATGAACACAGAGGATGGTGTGCAATGTTAAATACTCCGAAAAATATAGCCACTGCAGATAGCACCAACTGGCTTCTGGCGCAAGTCTGGGTGCTGGCCGATGCACAGTTTTCATTGGAACAAAACTGTCTCAGCAATATTGTCTTCTAAGTGAAGGCGTGCAAAGCTTACAGTTGATACAAGACAGATGGAAGGCAGGGAGGAGACTCCCTTCAATATGATCATTACAGGGCACACCTGTTGCAGCAAGACATGAGTACCTGATGCGCCTTTTGATGGGGCCCTACACTGCGGGACGAACGTATGCCTAAATGTTTCGTATTCCGCGAAGCATATATTCTACCTGAGAGCGCTTTCGGTCGGTTGCTAGTGACGACAGCGAACATTGTATCAATTTATTTTCAATAGAATATCGATCGACATCTGCTGCCGTACGGGCTCATGTGTCGAGGTCAAATCATTAACATGTCCACATAACCCGTATATATTGACTTAGATAGCATAAAATCAACGTATCCGTCGGTTTCTTGTACTTAGATTGAATCGTCGACACTTTTTTACAGTTTTGGCGATGCGTTCACATTTTGGCGCTCTTTGCAAGTTTGGCGCCATTGTGAGCTGAATATGACCTGCGAGTGAGCACGACAACAATGTATCAATTTCCGATAAAAGGATATCGATCGATAACGTTCACTGCACGATTACAGTGGAGAGTCTGCGCCCGTTCGCCTCCGTTCTGTTTTTTTTTTCAAATTTACTGAAATTTTCATCGTTTATTTTCGCCAAATTTGGTATATATTACAATAACATGACATGCATTTGGTCTGTACATCTTACGAGACGCATACTGATAAAAATGCGTCAATTTAAGGCCCGTGTTCTGCATATGTACACGCCGTCAGCTCGCCAAATCATTGACGGCAACAGTATATTTCAGTGATCGGAATAAATAAAATTCAAATAAAACAATTTTCGTGAAGAAATTCAAAAATCTAAAACGATAGGAATTTTGTATATTAATCAAAGGATCACCATGTCAATTTACATCATTATTCGTTCAAAATTGAGGAATTTGAACCGACGAGAAGTGTGCAATCTGTTCGGTATATTACACGCCATTGTTTTCTACGGGAAATCAAGCTTATTCGCCGCGTCGTAAAATGAAAAATATATCTGAAAAAACCAATTGGTTTAACTTTTTCATTTCGCCGTAATTTCTTACGATATTTGAAATAGCATATCTCATGAAGGTTAACTAAAACTCTATTGTTTTACTTTTTTGATTTTCCCTCTTATTTTTATGAAATGACGAGTTAACGATCGTTTGGCTGTTGACTGTGTTTTCACCTATTTTTTGCATATGAATAATTATCACATATGTATTTTCATAATTCCTTCATGAAATTATTGCCAAAATATAATGGAAAGGTCAACATGTGAGGAAATTGAATCTGCAACTCTTCAATCAATATTAAGCTGTGCAGCGTTGAAATTTGGCGAAATTTAATACATAGCATCAAAGGCGGATTTGACTCACTGTACGTGTACACGACGTATGTGCGGCGAAAAAGTGACACGCTAATATGAAACAAAATGGGGGGCCTTTGGCCCCGCAGTGTACTGTCGGAAGTTTGAGAACATTCTTTTCTTGTGCCCCACTTACCTGAACAACAAAACCTAATATTATATAGGGCTCAGCCCTTGGTGTCGCGCCAGGGGTTAAGATTGGCAATGTTATTTGTATTGATTCATGATAAACTGTAATTGTTACTTCATAAACGTTTATATGCCAACTATGCCCAGTTTCCCTCTGATGAAAGCAGTTCACGTACACACGACGTCAAACCCTGCACAGGCTGCAGCAGGGCAGGTATAGATTTTCTGTAGCGTGTAAAAATTTTGGACAAAAATTGGCAATGATAACAGCCTATTGCGATAAACAAGGGACGTATTATGCAATCATTATCATTGCAATGGTAACCGCACTGCCCACCTTCCACTTGCAAGCTGAAAACTATAGCGTTCCGTCTAAAAACTTGCAATTTTTGAATCTAATTATTGACACAGGGGGCGCTCTTCTATAATTCAATCCCAGCATTCTTTGCGTATGCCCCCGTTCATGTGCACGACAGTTTTCTCCGTTTATCTATATCAACGATACTTTGTATCAGCGACAAGGTGTATAATAACATTTACTGGCTAATAAAAGAGGTATATTTTATAAAAGGCATGTTATATCATAGTAATTTGTTTCGTATTTGTTTATTTACGAGTACTCAAAAAAAAAAAATGGCGGCGCCCAACTGAGAAAGAAGGGTACACTTCCGGTTACTCGCATAGTATATTATGAATAAGCGCATGCGTAGTCAGTAAGCCGCTGGCGCGACTATAACAAGAGCTTCCTGTTCACAGACGATGATGTCATTATCCACCCAATCCCCTGAATAGGCCTAAACGAGTAGCTAAAGCTGGCCAATGAAGCATATGCAGGAACAAAGACACTGATCATTTTAACTGACAGCGCCATGTCAAAAGACGTGAAGAAGTGATGTGATGAGCTAGTCAACAAAGTGTTCATTGCCTGGCACAACCACCATAGAGTAAGGGTTCTGATGCAGCAATAAACCAGCATCAGCAAGGGGTTTAGAGAGAACATCAAGATGCTTGTCCTTTTCTACACTCCGGGCAACACAGACAATGACAATGAGCATGATCAAAGAATACAGAATGGAGCTTGACAAAAAAGAAATGAAGCGCTGCTCGACAAGCTGAAGGAGAAGGAATATGGCAAGCTAGTCTTCAGGTTGAGGCACTCCAACAAGATTGCATGGGGCTGAGTACCCATGCTCGTAGGCGCAGCAACGTCACTTTTTCAATCGAATGCCTGCCCAGCCTGCCCTGGAAGTCAGAGTGTATGATGTTTTATATTTAGCTACCTATTCATATCTGGCTACCCTGCTCATAAATATAACCGTTCGTAGTATTCACACAGACACATTAACTCATCAAACTTCTGAGAGTGCATAGATTCCTTCGAAAGCCCTTTCAACACTCCATCAAACTATTTAAATACTAAGGTATTTTAAACCTGAACATTAAAACTAATAGTGATTGCCCACCGTCCCGCAGGCCATCTCTCTAAGATTTTATTTCATTCAAAACATACACGGAAACTACCATGTGTCATCCCCCTCTTCAGTGCAACAGTGACCTTAGGTTGATATTACCTTCCAAAGCTCTTTCAGCAACCCCTCTGACTAGGGGATGGTGATGTCATTATGTTCCTGCAGATAAGAGCTATTCTGAACTAGCCCTGCCTGCCATCCCGCTAAGACTTTATTTTATAACTAATGTGCTTTTAAATGACCACGAGTAATAGGATATGGCCCTAAGTCTCTGAAAATGGGTGATATCATCTAGCCTTCACGTGTGCGGGGCAGTAGAGGGGGATTTAAGTTTTGCAAAGGCATTAGAGGGCTCAGGAGGGTCTTGCAATTCTAGGCGGTTCTAGGACATGGGAAGATTCCACTAGATCTCTATCCCTTCTCTGTTATGGAAGGACTCACTATTGCCAATCTGGAGGTGCAACTGGGCTTCGTCGCTTGCTTTGAACCAGTATGGGTAGCAATTGTTCTTCTGCGGGTGAAATGATTCCAAGGACTTTAGCTAGGCCTTTTATGCCCAATAGCAGCGTACGGCTGTACCAGTACTGTCTGGCTTCTGCAGAGGGAGGAGCTGCAGCATGACCTGGATGCCTCGTGGCTCCCATCCTGTGTGCTTCTTGATAAAGCCAAATACCGGGACTTGCTTGCCAGTGATGTACCCTAACTTTCAGCAGGGTTGCACAGCGCCCTATCTACAAGGCCCTTGACACTCTCCCATGCCTCCTTGGTATCTTTCACCTACGGTTTTGTGAAAAAGTATGCTAATTTACATATATTTTGATAAAATGCCTTTTGGGATACCCCATTATCACCTGATGATTAATTGGAAAGCTCAAAATGGATCAGGGGCCTTCAAACTACAGAAACAACAAACTCATCCCCTACATTACTCTAGACAAACACCTATTTTTCTAGGGATTGGGAGCTCCCTTTTAACAATTTAAGGGTATAAACACCTTTTTAAAAACATCCATTTTTTTAATTAGTAAATAAAGGTTCACAGGCCCTTCTCAAGTATCCTGGATTTTAGATTTTTGGGGGGATGGGAGCCTCTATTTGCTAATTATAGAGTCTCACGCCAGACATGTTGTTCCAAGACACTTTTTGTATACTATTCTGGTTGCATGTTATTACACATCAGATGTCTATTGTGTGTTCTATGAATTTTCTTTTAAACTGCCTTCTTTTATTCTGACATTAGATATTCAACTTAGAAATGTTTTGGTAATAGCAACGTATCATATTGTATATGAAATTGTTTTAATGGGAGATACTTTTTATTTTCGACATAGCATTATCAAGATTATGTTTCAACATATTTTGACCTAACACAAAACGAAAATGCCGGGCCTAGCAGTTTTAGGTAAAGCAAACAATCTGAGCTGAATTCAATCTGAACGACATATATACCTTGAGTCTTATGAAGCATGATTTTTTTATGATTTCAATGAAAAGAAGTACTGGCCTAACATTGACACAGTTTAATTAATGCTGCATTGGATACTGAAGTATATATCAACAAATCAACAACAAAAATAATTAGTAAACAATTAACACTGCATAATTTTATCCTACAGGAAACTGTAATGAAGCAATACCCTTCTCCAAATGGTTTTGTCAATTTTAAACATGTATCATGACAAATATAAGACCTAAATGAAATTTGTCGATAAAATAATGTGATTATTAATATACGGAAAATCTTGTCATTTGATGGATTATAGAAAACAGAGGAAACTACTTAAATACATGCGCTGTAAACATTATTATATGCAGACAAATTTTAAAGTGCAATTGCACCCTTTTTGCATATAATTTATGAGCAGTACTTGTGATCAAAGACTTATACCTATTGGGATTAATTTATTAACCACATTGCTTGTCACTCATATTTAACTAGCAACGCCGGCATTGTTTGATATACTTATGAGTTATGTCCGGCAGTGTGTCAGCAATAGATTTATTTTTGAATCTACAGGTGTGTATCCCAATTTGCATTAAAACTATTTGATTGCAGGTAAGAAAATGGCAACAAAGTAAAAGAAAGAAGATACTTGGTGCAGTAAGTAATTGTTGCATCACCTGAATTCTGCTACAGAATATAGTTTAATGAGATATCTGAAATACAAAGGTGTGATATTGGAGAACACATACAAAATATCTCTAACCTGTTATCTCTATCTCTTACCGATTTTTTCAGTTTGCATGAGACCAAGGCTAGGTGCAGAAGTACCACTTTCACTTATTAATATGTAAGTGTTATCATGGTGCGAAGTACTTTTCACATGGCCTTTATTAGAAAATAAAATTATTGTCATGAATAATAATTACAGACTATACCATCAAAACTACTATTCATAATCTTTCGTATTTACCTGACAGTCAATTCATTCACCATGTATAAAATCATCGTTTCAAACACAAAACTTTATGATATAGTAGTAAGAAAGCACCCTCTCTATGTAAATATCCGTGACCTACTTACAGTACATGCGACTCTTTTAATCCGTCTTAACTACAGTGCCTTGCACAAACGTTGCAAATAAACTCCAACGCCCTTGCACTATGACTAAAAAGGCACTTGTTTACAAACATGCTCGTGCCCCAATTAGTACTAGTAGCAAAACTAACTTCCATCAGGAAAGGTGATTATTGATCTGTCTAAGGCGATAAGCAGGTCTTCACCTACCACTCTCTAAGTTGCTCTTTTCATTATATACATATTCTCATCTGTCTGTATCATATTTCTTCTTTCCTGATTCCCGTTTTTAATTTATGTTTTTAAATATTGTCTCATGTGTGGAGGTAATCGGCAACTGCAAGCGTAAAAAGTATGGAAAACAACATTAACAGTTTGTTCATATAAATCGGGATAAAAGTAGTTTCATTGCTTTCAATTACATTAAAATTCCTGCACAGCTGCAACATTTGGAAATGGCAGCAAAATTGTGGTCATCTTGGAATTTTCGGTGGCGAACTTTGTTTCCTCGTTAGGTGATATTGTAAACATTTTCATGCAAAGTCATACAATTTTTATCACTAAAAAAATGTTTTGCCGTAAAATTATATTATTCCGATCGAGATCCGCTCCCGTAAATCAGTGCTGTTCATATAAAAAAAAAATGGCATATTGACGATTGTTGACTTGTTTCTATTGACGCACAGCAAGCGATATTTAGTAACTCTAGCAAAGCTTTACAATTAGAAGTCTATTATTATTTTTTCCTTTAGAAACCTGTAATATTTTAGCGACCCAATTTTTCATAGTATTTATGTCAAATTGCCTAATTCAGTGACAGAACAGATGGAAAATGTAATTTAGAGAGGCATTTCCAATATATATATATATATATATATATATATATATATATATATATATATATATATATATATATATATATATATATATATATATATATATATATATATATATAACTTCTATTGACATTACTGCTGTTAAATTATCTTCCTTACACGACTAATTAAATTTCCGGAACATTCCAAACATGACTAATTAAATTCGAGGTCGTAAGGTCGTGAGGTCGTGAAGGACAATGACCTAGAGTAATTAAACTCAGGTCATGAGTGTGAGGAACATGACCTACCTACCTACCTACCTACCTACCTACCTACCTACATACATACATACATACATACATACATACATACATACATACATACATACATACATACATACATACATACATACATACATACATACATACATACATACAGGCAAGGCTAAGGAGATTTAGAAATGATCAGACATTCCACGGCTTAGAGGTAGCAAGAGATCTCTTGCTACCTCCATGCCATCTTCAATGAATCTCATATACTCTGTCGGTTGAATGTCGTTGATTGACTGGTGAATTGGAATGTCTTATCATTTCTTATTCTCGTAAACACAACCGTTGTATTAGCTCCATGCTTTTGTGTACCTCCATGCTCCTTGCGTAGAATGCCCCGAGGAAAGCCCAAGACCAATAATTGCTGTCTTTTTACTCGAATTGACCTTCATCCATCACTGTGCATGGGTGTATTGCACCAAGATTTAAGTACTAAATTTTTCCCCTGTTCTCTTAATTATGTAGACCACAAAAGTTGGTTGCAGAGCTTACTGCAGTAGCGTCAGTGAACAAGCGTTATATGGTCGACGCTGTGCTTTCTTCTACGAGCAGCCCTGGTCATTAGTGATCTCACCTGATATTGCGCCACTCTGCTCGCAGATGTTCAACATTACCTGTTATTAGTACTTTGTAAAGTCATATTTCTAAGGCAGGTTCTTAAATTGATTCATTTTAAACGCATCAGTGAACTTTTTGAATTTATCAGTCTAAGCCAACTTGAGTTAATCCAAATCTGGCCAGGACAATTGCTCCTGCCGAAGAGCACACCAAATGGCGATCATGAGAGAGTATGCAAATTGTGAATTCTAGCTAATTGCTATTTTGCCAAAAGCTGAGCACAGTGTTGTTTGTATGAATTAGATGCTACTTAAAATTGACAATATTTAAAGGTTTAAATATTCCATCAAATAAATGTTTTAATCTCTGAAATTTTGGGTGTAATAATGGCAAAGGTAGTTAAAAAATACATAATTCCATTCAGTCACATATTTTTTCATTTAGTCTTTACTGTTTTCAGTTTTACTTTTGTATCATTTTATGACGTGAATATGACAATGTAGAAAAATTGAACATGTTGACCCCATCTTTTTCTTTAATATTATTCTTATATGCCAGAAAGTCTCCTGGTCTTTCGTGTGTTGCTCTCTGGCCTAATCTTGTGTACAAGTATGTTTCGCTGTCATGAGCGTCATTTGACACAAACTCTTCTTCAACTACCATGTACATCAGAGTCACAGCTATCTCTGTCACTGCTCAGTTATGCAGTGACAGTGACACTGCAGTAGCAGGGCAGTATCTGACAGTACCTAACAGTTAACTTTGATAATTTTGACAATATTTTTGTTCAGTTTATACGACTGCGTTATTGTTCTACTCCCTACAGCATGTTGAACTGTCCAGTATTCAGCTATCACAGCCTGTGTATGTGTTTCATACATTTGTATCACTGACAAATGACAGTCACTGATTAAATTATCACCTAATACATATTTATATATACAGGCTTTGTCGACAAACTAATATTGTGTGATTGATTATGCTGTAAGGAGACAACAAGAAACTGTAGTTGATATATTACATAGAAATATTGCAAAAATCGTCAACAGTTGCAGCTTCTGCCCTGTTTCTAGGCTCGTTTGTTTTTTTATGACAAATCACGCATGTTTAGATTTTTTCGATAAAAGTCATGAAATGTGACAAAATGGATCTAGATTTTGTTAAATGATTTTTAACATTAACACAATTGGATTACATAAAAATGGTATTCATTTTCATTGAATTACTTACAAAAACGTCAAATTGGAAAATGTAAAACATAAAAGGGAACCAAAAATTTTTCAAGTCCCCCATACAAGCAGAGCCAAATTTTATATATATATATATATATATATATATATATATATATATATATATATAATATTGAAAATTTCTCTGTATAAACATTTTCCATCTGTTCTGTCTCTGAAATAAGCGTGATTGTGTAATTTTTTTTTTACATTTGGCGGCTCGTATAAGCTGACTTCAAAATATCAGACATTATCAGCAAAGTCGATAAGGGAAATGAACAGGTGCAAAGACATTGATGGGAGAAGGTCACTCTTTGCGGGAAGTTTTCAGGGATTGAGATCTAAGCCTGAAGATGAATCTTCGAGATTTTTTGTAATAGAAAGGACTGATATTGGCTTCAATACCGGGATCTAGGGAGTGACAGTGGTGATGTGAACACTTGCCCTGTGTTGGACAGTATTGTCGGAGCTGGTGGCCGAGGCAAAGATGCCAACGGATGACATAAAAAGACGCAAAAGGTGGTGTGATAAAAGAACAGTGGTTGAACGCAAAGGCTCCTAAGTCAGCAACAGCTATACCATGACCTAAAAGAATAGTCATGAATTTCATATTGACAACAATCTGAAGTGTTACTTGTTTTACTGGGAACAGTTGTGTTCAGTGGTTCATATTTCTTCTGGTATTTATTGCCTTCATATAAATCCTCACTGAAAGGTCTGTTTAGGGTTTTTCGTTTGTTTTCTCTTGACCGGTACGTCAGGTATACGATACATATTTTCCATCTCCTCTGATTGTGTTTATCTTTTATTAACCAAAGCAGTGTGATATTTAAATGCAGTAGAATTCCAAATAACTTCATCATAAGGTTTTGCGATTGAACAATCCACCCGCAAAGCTTATACTTCATGTTTATGCAACTTTAGTATACTATAAGGCTGTATTGTCGTGGGCCCAGGAACTGTACTTTCAGCGTTTACCTCATGATATAACACATCTGTTAGGTCGTGTAGAATTACAGAGTTGAAATTTACGTTTGTCAAGGAGAAATTTAAACCAAACGTGGTTGGATCATTACTTGCTGTGGTAAGGTAAGAAAAGATAAGATAAGATAAGATAAGATAAGATAAGATAAGATAAGATAAGATAAGATAAGATAAGATAAGATAAGATAAGATAAGATAAGATGAGATAAGATGAGATAAGATAAGATAAGATAAGATAAGATAAGATAAGATAAGATAAGATAAGATAAGATAAGATAAGATAAGATAAGATAAGATAAGATAAGATAAGAAAGAGGTGATTATTGTGATGATAAGCAAGATTTAAATGACGCCTGTGCAAACGTAAGCCATTGCCAAACAAAATTGACATTTTTATATAGTATTTAGTATTTAAAGTCATACTGTAAACATCCCACAAAATTTGACCCAGCCAGAGTGGAATAGTTTTTTAATGTTGAAAATTTGAGAGGAAAACGCAATCCAGGAAAATTGATTCCCAAACATTAACACTTCTTATTCGTCTAACATATCACTGCTTGTCCTCCTTAGAGGTGAACTAGACCGATATTTTAATCTTTAATTGACGTTCATAACAAGTGACTGAATCTGTGCTGTGTGCAATGCCACATTAACTTCCACTTATTTATCTGTAAGTATGCAATCACTGGAAATATTCGTGTAGATGGAAACAAATAGCTTTCTAGGATAACTCTAATGGGCGATGGCCACTGGTCATGTTGAAAAATGGTTCCATACTACTATGTTATGTGCTTACGTACTCTTAGTGCCTTGGCAATCGATTGTATTTGTCGTGCTGAGTGTAGGCACTACTCCTTTTTTTAGCACCGTAAGTGTAAGGAACTGTAATTAGGTCGCGGCTTTTTAGTGTCGCAGACACATAAAAAGGCAGTAACTGTTCCACAACATTTCCGAAGTCTTGGATTTTAATCCCATGGTCTGAAATCCTCGAATTTGCAGAATGTAATTATTTAAAGTATATAGAAACGGTGCTTTCCTACTACCATTAAGATTCAAAATCAAACACTTTTTTAAAATAAAATCTATACTTATATGGAGAATAGCAACTACCAATAGATAACAGTTTCTTATCAAACTCGTGCACTGCATATTTTCGAGTCTCGCATAAACGAAGGTATGATTTGTCATTACTTACCCCGATTGTAATTTTTTTGGTTGACAATATTTTTAATCTGTTGACTTGTTATTACACTACTGGTTTTTGTTGTATGTCCAATCGACTCGATACGTTTGCCCGTGTAAGAGTTGATCCACACTGTGTTTGCAAAGCCTAGGAGCGATTTCCATATAACCAATGGTAATAAATAATGTTTGTTTTTATAAGCACTGACATTTTTTTCATTGAAAATTACAGTTCAAGATTGACATTTCGGCGACCAAATTGCATTTTTATTAATCTAAAGGGAAAAACATTTATTAATACGAGGTTCCAAACCGTTTCTCCTAGATGTGTATTTACGTAACATTATTCAAATTCAACAAACTCAAACCCTTGTAAATTTTTGTTGAGTATACTCACCAAAAGCTACCACGACAACAGATCACAGACTTACAGTGTTTGTAAACAAGTTTTTAAAAATAATGATATGCAAATATGCACAACATTCTCTGCATGCATTACCTAGTTTCTGACTCACTGATTTGCTTGGGGAATTCGAAACGATGTCTTCGTTTTTCCTCTGGTTAACTAGGAGTTTTCCGTTGCGTTTTTCAGTTCTTGAAGGACACTCTAGGAATCAAAGGCAGATTTTCGCACAATATTTATCTTCTCAATATTTGTCTTCTCTTGTTTAACGTGCGCACTGCTTATTGCGTGAATTTTTTTAAGTCACCAGAGGTTTTCAACATGGAATCGATTAATCAATTTGTATAGTTATATCAATTCTGCGATTTGATGAGTGGCATAAGTTGCTGTTCACCAATGAAGTTTTTGATAACAATTGTTGTTGCAAATTATGTTCCTAAAATACGGTGTCAATGGCTAATTAGATAAGTGACCGCTGCATGGTTGATAAAGGAAATGCAGAGGTAATGTACGTCGGTAATACATATTAAATAAAAAAATAAATAGCTATTAAACAGCTTTTTGTCTCTATTTATAAATGGAAATTATAAGCGCTAACTTATATTTCCATGGGAGTTTGCTATGGTATTGTGGATGTCGATATATCATGCCTTCTTTTGAAGATGTTCGCAAGTTCTGAATGTAAATACTCTTAGCGTTGTCAAAAAATGTAGTGTATGATCCTCAGGTATTACCAGCATAAAAAAAACAAATAAGAGATGGATTATAAATTAAAAGTATTGTTAGTAATGTTTTGTCTTACCGTAAACACGGAGGACAGCACTTGACTGCAAAAAGGGTTTACCTCCAGCATTAGTGTTTCTCGCAGAGCAATAGAATGTGTCACTGTCTGTGATATCAATTCGCTCAATTTTAAGCGAAAAGTTACTGAGTAACTGGTACTTTTCACCACCGATATACGGTTCATTGTCGTCTCTATACCATTTTACCACAACTTTTTTCGCATAACCCCTTTCCCATCGTACTGATGATATAGCTAAATCTTCGACAATACTTTCCGGGGAAAAGCATGGAATAAATGCAATAGTTCCACACTTTGCAAAAACCACTCTTTGTCCGCAAATTTCTGTTAAGGCAGCGATCATGATGAAAAGAGCGATCGTGTCCCCAATCCTGAACATCGTCCCAACTATTTCAAAGCACACCCCGGATTACATGTACATTAGTGTTATGACAACTGCATAACACATGCACACCCTGTGTTGTAAACATTTTATCTCGAAGCGTCCCTCAAGTGGCCAAGGTGTGTGAGGGTCGGTTTAAGATCGTACGAGAAAGAGATAGGACATAGCGTCATACTTTAAATCATTGGCAAGTACTTGAATGAGAACAATCGGAAACGGGATATTCCATGGTGTGATCTTGTTTTTTCTTACGAAGCAATCAAAGACTGACTAAAGTTATCATCTGATCACCATTGTATTATGTTGATAAATTTGTGTTAATGTAAATTTAGAAAAGTACAATAACTTTGTTGAGGGAGAACCCGGATAATCAAAACTCGAGAGCTTACAAGTCACTTTAGCCACCTAGTAATAAAAGATCTTAAGTGCTGCATGCAATAAACGTCTTGGTATATCAGCGAGTTTCACGATCCAGACATCAACCTCAACTTGTATTCCCAACTACCAGCGAAACACAAAGTCGTCACCTTAGTTTCGACGTGAATTTACGGAACCTAATCACTATTCAAATCGCCGGTCCAAACATATCTCATGCATGTAAATCGAAACCACAAGAATCGATAGTCGATTTATGTTGTTCTATGAGCTTCAAGCACACTGTGACGTAATACTATGTCGTTATTATTCATAAGCTGACATTAATATTTATGAGGCCAAGTACATCTGTCTGGCTACCATATTTGCTAGTTATTATTTAGCTTGTCTTCAGCTAGTCATCAGCCTCTATATTGTCGTGTACCATTCTGAGGAATAAAGTAGCATAGTACTCGTAGCCTTCTGTCTTCTTTGCACCCCTTCAACATCGGAATACCAGCCTTGTTGTCCCCAATACGTTGCCAAGTGATCGACATGCTATGCATGTTATATTATTGTACTGGGAAACACTTTACTATGTTTTCTTCTTTTTCTTCCGGATGGTAAATGTGTTGAAATATGTTCAAATGGGGCAAGGGCAATAGTTTCCAAGCCTATACGTCCCTTCTTACATCTATGAAGATATATTTCGTGCATCCTTCCACTCTAAAGACGTCCAAGTGATCCAACTTGGCATCATTTTATATGAGTCTGTCTGCAGACTAAAAGAGATTTCTGTGTAGTGTGCAGAGCAGGGGACTTTTTATTACATATATTTAGCGACTGAAGTACTTAAGTAACTGTTACATGACCAAACATTGGTAAAGGTTTATTTCACAAACAGAATGAGGAAATACCGTAAACATTTTGAGTAACTAGGTGATATTTTCAACAGAAATATGAGGTTGTGTTTCTTTGCTGCCGTTTGCCGACAACGGTTACTCTTATTAATTATTCAAATTATTTTTTATATAACATACGCCTCTTGACAGTCAATGCGGCAACATCAGTAGTCATGATAATCATTAATATTTAGGGTCGATTATATTTTCCAAAGTACTGAATGAATGCACTTTACGACGACTTCCAGTGTCCACTGGACGCCATGAATCGATTTTACAGCCACTTGCGGCTACATCTGCAATGATGTCGATGGAAACTATGCTTGATTTTCGCTCTCACATTCCTCGCGCTCCGAAGTACCCGATATTTACATAAATATATGTACAAATACACCATATTCTACAACTTAGTATACTCCACTCAGCGAGGGGAGAATGGTGTATCCGTTTTCATAAACCATAGCTGTTTCCTGAATTGATTTTTTGTCCTGTTTAACCGATAAAGAAACATTTTCTGTCAAACGTTTTCTAAATAAGGGATCTACAGCCACAGTTTTATCGACATAAGGAAGGAATCGGAACATTCGTTGATCCAATTGAGGGCAGTTTTAGCTGTCACACTCTAATATCAAATTTTTCATAATACTGATAGTTTTGCGTCTGTTGTATCAATCCTGATATGTGAAATTAGACAACAAAGGTAACAAAACAGTCTTTTTAATGTCGAATGTCCTTCGAAAGAAGATATACTCTCTCTCTCTCTCTCTCTCTCTCTCTCTCTCTCTCTCTCAACTTTCTGAAACATGTTCAAACTGACTTCTTCTTATCAAAATATTGAAAATGTATTTAAGCAATAATGTGATCCCTCCCGGTCCATAATGGACGAAAGCACACTTTGCACGACATAAGCTTAATGTAAAAGGCGAAGCCGAGTGCATTATGGAGTGCAAAGTTTGCTTGAGTCTATTGTGGGACGAGAGAGGTACATTATTTCTATTTTATAGTTTTGGCAATAGCAGTGAATTTGTAGATGTAGAAAACGAATAAAAAAAGAAATTTAAACTGAGTTTGAAGCCAGTGAGCATGGTCCGGCATGATCGGCCCTGACTCTGAATACTGTATTCATTTACCCGCACTCCACACTGCACTGCACTGAACACGCACGTTCAACACAAAAAATGAGCAGCACTCTCACGGTTCAATTTGGAAATAAAAAACGATATATTTTCGAAGGAAATTAAAACGAATTGCATCTCTACCGTCTATATCGAAATTCAAACATAATCCTTCAATATCATGCCTTTCAAAAAGCCGACATGGTGAAGTGCCAGACATAAAGAAAACGGAATGTTCATGCATCATCATCAGCATGATCAGCGAGCTGCATGGTATCAGCTGATCAATACGATCTTTAATATGTCGCTAGTAGTACAGCATTCAATTGCAAACGATATCAACAGAGTTAAACGATGTTATTCAAATGTTTAAATTTCATTAATAATTGTGTCTATAAATTTAATTTTCGATGGTTTCTTGTGAAGAGCTATTTTATTTCAGCGAACGAGAAAACTCTACGTAAATGGGTGCTTGAACGGTACAGTTGATAAACATATTGGAGGGTCTCCGTCACGATGTCGAGAACAAGGCAAGATGAAACCACAGACAAGGATAAAAAACTATTAATGAAAGTTGTCTCTGATTACAGTCCGTGAATCAGAACTAGGTGGCCGAGATGTAAGATCAACGGAGAGTCCACGGGCGTCATGATTGTTGGCAGTAGCTGACCTTGGACCGAGACTTTGAATGGCTCTGTAGTAATTTCCGTCGACACTTCCGGTCAAGGTTGATGACAGCTGTATCACCCCTATTTGTAACAATCAACCCTATTTGTAACAAAACTTAATTTTCAAAAAAACTTTGCCGTTTTTATTGAAATATTAATAAAATATGCATATTTGTATGGTTGGGGCAATTTTCTTTGTTTTCCACGTCGAAACTCATTTTTTTTCTGAAAATGCTCGTTAGATTAAATTTCGTAATGCAGGTTCCTAGGGATAAGAGGCCTACTCGTAAAATATAATCAAGTCGTGCAGATACATGCCAAAAGTTTGTTTTGAGACAATTTTCACCAATTTCGGTCAAAAATGTTAAAAATCTTGTTTTCTGACCGAAATCATACTAAACCTATATGGGGTTAATGTTTGTTACAGATTGGGTTGATTGTTACAAATAGGGTTGACGTGTCAACCCTATTTGTAACAATCAACCCTATTTGTAACAAAATTTAACCAACTTGTAACAAAACCTAATTTTCAAGAAAAACTTAGCCGTATTTGATGAAATCTTGAGGAAATATACATATTTATATGTTTTGGAACATTTTTTATTTTTTCCTTGTCGTAACTCTTATCCCTGGCAACCTGCACAACGAAAGTTAATCTAACGATCATTTTCGGAAAAAATGAGTTTCGACAAGGAAAAAATAAAAATTGCCCCAAACATACTTATAGTTATATTTCATCAAGATTTCATCAAATGCGGCCAAGTTTTTTATGAAAATAAGGTTTTGTTACAAATTTGTTAAATTTTGTTACAAATAGGGTTGATTGTTACAAATTGGGTTGATTGTTACAAATAGGGTTGATACGTCAACCCTATTTGTAACAATCAACCCAATTTGTAACAAAAGTTAACCCCATATAGGTTTAGTATGATTTCGGTCAGAAAACAAGATTTTTAGCATTTTTGACCGAAATTGGTGAAAATTGCCCGAAACAAACTTTTTGCATGTATCTACACGACTTGATTATATTTTACGAGTAGGCCTCTTATCTCTAGGAACCTGCACAACGAAATTTAATGTAACGAGCATTTTCGGAAAAAAATGAATTTCGGCGTGGAAAAAAAGAAAATTGCCCCAAACATATAAATATGTATATTTCATCAAGATTTCATGAAATACGGCCAAGTTTAATTCTTTGAAAATTATGTTTTGTTACAAATAGGGTTGATTGTTACAAATAGGGTTGACATGTCACCCCTATTTGTAACAATCAACCCAATTTGTAACAAAAGCAGTTTCGGAAAAATGAGTTTTGATAAGGAAAAAAAAGAAAATTGCCCCCAAACATACAAATATGCATATTTTATTAATATTTCAACAAATACGGCAAAGTTTTTTTGAAATTAGGTTTTGTTACAAATAGGGTTGATTGTTACAAATAGGGGTGACATGTCAACCCTATTTGTAACAATCAACAGCTGCCGTTGTTATGGCTGGTTCGAGTAGCCGTTCACACTTCCATCGTTTACATGGCCACTGACACACAATATGCCATTTGTCAAACCCAGTATCGTCTAGGAGTTTGGAAGCGTTACGTTTCGCCTATACGGCAACGAACCATGTTGTAAACAACGTAGTGGTAGTACTGCACACTGCAGCGTACCGGACGGGAACTGCATGCCGAGCGCGAGCCAGACAGCAGACAACGAGTGCATGCGGGAGGACTCAAAAAAATTGATAAAGCGAACAGTAAGACATTATTAATCAATATTGTGCACCCTTCTAAAGACATCGTTTTGTGTATTACATGATTTGTCCCACACTTTCCCTCCTTTTAAATTCGCAGTCCTTTGTTTTCCAAAACAAACTTGTATTGTTATGCTCGCTGTGGGGCCGCAATGCTGAATAATGGATCAGTAATAATGTGGGAATATGACGTCACAAAATCCATTGGTATTGACAAAGCTATAATATAATTCACTATAATGTTAACACTGGGATGACGACTAATTAGGGCCAAGATAACATTTCCTTATTACGAACGTTTGGTTAACATCTGATTTGTATTCTTAATATGCTAAGAGAATAGTTTGAAGTTTGAATAAGGTAAATTTAGTTAGAGTTGAAATCTTTCGAAGCAGACATTATCTCAATTTTGTTCTTCGAAATAATTGACATGTAACATAATGGAGCCTGCGGTGCGGTCTTATAATTTGCGATGTTTTTCTTCTTTTACTGAAGTGTACTCATCTCTTACAAGAAAACGAAACTGAAATAATTTTCGGACAACAACCCGACCGTAGGGAGCTATGGCGTTTTATTTGAAATATTTCTTTGCAGGATTCCTTATATTCCATAAATCGACATCAGGTATCAGGTTAAAATAGTATTGTTGGCACTGCCGAACGTAAAAATAATTAAAATAAGTGCCAAAGGAAATATCCCTGAAAAGTTGTTTGCGTGCGTCGATCCAGATGTATTTTGACCTTAAAAAATAAAAAAAACAAGAAAAGATATGTTAACTATATTGAAATAATTAGATATTATTCCGTAATATTTTTCTTCGTTCAGCGAAGGAAAATACGAGTGACGTTGTGGGGAATATTTAGTTTAGAGATATTGGCCGCCGATCATTCCCAGTGACACTGAAGAAACTCACAGTTCTCGATGAACAAAAACACTGGTTTATTACGTTTAAACTCACAGTACAGAGCAGCACGCCGCATCCATGTGCGTTGCCGTTGTAGGTTTCAAAAAGCATGATGGGAAATCTGGTAGTAATGAGAATTTAACCCCAGATCACGACAAAATAACACGAATAAATTAAACTATGAAGCAAACTGTTGCCGGAAACTTGGTAACAAATATGTCCATGTTCACACAGTCTGCGCAAATAAATCATTGTACACGCACATTGATGAGTGTCCTGAAAATGTGCATTTCGGTCAAAGTTCAGCCATCGCCTGTACATAGATTCTCAAAGCTGTGTCCAAGCTCTAGAAAAGTCTCTGTTGAGCGAAGTTTTTATGTCATGCGCAGTAAGTGTTCAGAGCATCGACTGTAGTATATAATATTTTGCCAAATTTCTGGAATCATGATAAACGTGGTAAACAACAATAAACAAAATTAAGTTTTGGTCTAAACAACAACAAATACAAATAATAAAGTTGGGAGGTTTTCCACAACGTAATGACCGTGTCACGACGAGTCGAAGACGAGTGGTGACACGGTTATTACGTCACGAGTATTTTCCGAGCTGAACGAAGAAAAATATTAGGGAATAATATACTTATCACATGCACAAGCCAAGAATTCGTTATTTTTTGCATAATAAAATAAGTTTTCCATGACGATTCCGCGTTTAAACTTTTGAACTACTTTAGGAATAATACCAGTACGCCGTGCACAAGTTGTCAATCATTTCCAGTCGTCCGTCGTGTGCGTTAACGCTCACGTTCGTTCGTGTGTGGAGCAAATGACAGCTCTCGGTCTACACGTAGGCTACCTTCCGCAAAGTTATACTCTATTTCAAAGATAGCATAGTCCTACAAATTTATCACAGACGAAGGTACGCTATTTTTCGGGAACAAATATCGACTGAATCTCGACGGCGCGAACACTGTAAAGGTCGCGCCTGACCCTGTTTGCAATGCGTACGGAACCCACGGTATACGCGACCAGCTTCGAGTTCGTTTCCGCAAATTATTCACGTAATTCCTTCGGAATATACAGGCGGTACACTTGTGGGTACACACTTAGGGTATAGGTTCGGGTTAGAGAGAGACAGAATAGGCCGGAGACAGCTTTGTATTGTGTCTTAGTATGACCAAGTTCAAATCTATCTTTATTACTATCACATGTCCATATATACAGTGTAGTATGAATAATCATTAGAATCAATGAATGACACGACTAACTAATGACACGCCCAATGCATAATCTACATAATTAGTAAAGCAGTTGGTGGGCGGAGCTACACCATACATGTGATTCCCAATATCCTCCCGCCGGCAAGATAAAGTATTTCGAAAATCTTCCACAACTGAATTCACAAATGCAAAAACAACACGAAATAAATCTCAAGAGTAAAGTGTCAATGATAAGCGGAAAGAATAACCTGAAAGATCAATGTCGGTTTGATGTCTAATCATGCTTGATAAGAAAATACGTCTGGTACGGATTAAATCACAATCTGCTTCTGTTTGTGGCGCGTGATACAAACTTCAAAGAAAACTCTATTGTTAATCCTTATATAAACTATACTTAATTAAATGCGTATTACAGTACAGGTTTGTTATAAGCTGTAAACACAGAAAAATATACAAAATAAGATGACGGAAATCCTTTGAGTAAACGTTACATTAATCTCTAATTCAAAAAATAACTGTAAGATACAATCTAACGGATATTCATAGCGAATGTCTAAATGAAATCTCAACTGAAATAAGTTCAAAGTTACAAATATCACAAACTAAAGTAAACCTCTAAAACTACAAAGCAGTCACTGAAGATAGTGAATGCGTGTCTGAAACAAAACTTACTAATACAGAATTGATGACATTTCCTTTAGTCGTTGACGGGCTTTCATAGCCGCTTCACGAACTGCACGTCGTGAACTGTTCACACTTCTATTTGTAGTATGTGCACCTTTGTCAGTGTCGGCGCACGTTTCATTATTTTCAACTTCTGAATTAACTTCTAATGGATACAATTTGGTGATAGGTCTACTAGTTTTGCCGGTACGCGTTCTGATGCAAGCGGAACGCACCAAACCATCATTTCCTGTGTTAAGTTTTTCAACAATGGCTAGAGACCACTTTATCCGTGGGACGGATTTGTCTTCCACTAAGTACAACATCACCAACCCTTATCTGATTCTGAATGGCTCCCTTCCCTGAAATTCGATCTCTTTCACGCAATGTGTTGAGGTAATCTTGAGACCATCTTTTCCAGAAATGAGTGTGAATTTTGCCTAAATACTCTGATCTCCTCTGGAGACGTTCTTGGCTACCAAATGTTGGGTCATTTAGCTCCTCTTCATCGATTGAGTAGTATGGCAAAGTTGTAATAAGACGACCATGCAACAAGTGTGAAGGGGTCAAGGGTGAAAGATCGTTGGAATCGGTGGAAAGATAAGTCAGTGGACGATCGTTCAACGTAGCTTCAATTTCAGCAAGAACTGTTTGTAACTCATCGACTGATACAAACGATCGACCGAGAACTTTTTTGAGGGCTGTTTTAGTCAAGCCGATAAGTCGCTCCCAAAAGCCACCAAACCACGGCGCACGTTTTGGAATGAAAGTCCATTCCACGCGACAGTTTGCAAAATAGTTTCGCACTGGTACTGATTTCATCATGTTTTCTATTTCCGCCGCGGCTGATAAATATGTGGATCCGTTATCCGACATAATTTTGCGCGGCAGGGAGCGTCTGGCGGCGAACCTCCTGAAGGCTCGTAAAAATATCTCGCTATTGAGGTTTGCGTCTAATTCTAAATGTATTGCTCGAGTAACGGCACAAGTGAATAAACAAATGTACGCTTTTTGCTCAGACTTTCCTACTGAGACATACACTGCACCAGTAAAATCCACGCCAGTAACGGTGAAGGGTGAAGCATCGCTCAATCTACAACTCTGTAGGGGTGCGGGGATTGGCTTTCTGTAGGATTTGCCGCACACTACTCGACAGACAACGCATCTTCTCAATATTGATTTTACAAACGGTCGAATTTGTGGAATCCAGAATCTCTGCCGAATTTTATGTGATTGTTGTCTGTGATCCGGAGTGTTTTATTTGCCAATGGGCGGCGATCACCGGAGACAGCTTTGTATTGTGTCTTAGTATGACCAATTTCAAATCTATCTTTATTACTATCACATGTCCATATATACAGTGTAGTATGAATAATCATTAGAATCAATGAATGACACGACTAACTAATGACACGCCCAATGCATAATCTACATAATTAGTAAAGGAGTTGGTGGGCGGAGCTACACCATACACGTGATTCCCAACAACACTCTTGTGTTTACAATGTTCGGATTATTAATGTCCTAGTCCGTGAAAATATCGATTTCATTACATGACTTTTGATCGTGGGAGAAACATCGGCCGCCATCTTGTTGTTTACATATTTACGAGCACACCGAAGATCGACAAAAAAAGGTCCGACACACCAAAATTAATGACATAGACGCGGGTTGTCGTGACGTAGAACGACCAGAGAATAAATCCCGTATTTTTTGTTCGGAGACGACAAACTTGGCTTGTGCATGTGATAAGAGATATTATAATATAACATTTATTGTGTGTGATACAATACTTTTCAACGTGTGTGAAGTGATCATAATGGGAAAGATACAGCCCATTCAAATAGAAACAAAACAACTTTATCTTCACTTGATTTTGGGTTGAATAAGTTTTCATGAAAATTCCTCACATTACTTGTTTCCTTTTTTCCTATGCGACTTACCACTGACTTGAGTAATATGTAGAATATTACTTTTAACATTGAAACAGGAACAGGTAGCTTCACAATAGTATTCTCCACTGTCCGCATTATCAATTATCAACTCCTCTCCGATCTTATTCCCCTGAAAGAATATCTTCTTAACATTCTGGGGGTATAATGAAGGAAAAACACTCGCTTGAGATTAGTTTTTAAAACACTTGCATCATTAATCTTAGCATAGGGGAAAGAAATCAGTCCCCTGGGGTGGGGAGGGAATGGTGTACTTTATTTGATTTTATTAATTTTGACTGTGATATTTCAAATAAAGAGTTCGACTCAAAACCGTCTGACTGCTTTCTTTATTACAACAAGTAATTTTATTGATTTTGGCTGTGGTATTTCAAATAAAGATTTCGACTCCACACCGTCTGACTGCTTTATATATTACCGACAAGTCCTTATCTCCTCTCCAACTTGTGTATATACCACTGTGATTGCTTAAAGGCATTCGTTGGCGCCAGATTGTCTCATCAGAAAATTTACCAACAAGATTATTATTTCAATGGAAAACAAAAGGCTATCACACCTCCATAATCCTCTTACAGACCAGAACAAAGGCGATCCCAGGGATCGCCAGAAATGGCTTTGAAATAAGAACTATTTTACTACGTGTGTGACTGCTGCGGTGTTGACTCAATCAATTAATCCGCTGATACGGACATCGGATTAGCAAGTTGGCAATGTTTTCGGAGCAATTACAGTGATTTATGCACAGATTTGAGAGGAGATATGGACTTGTAGTAATAAAGAAAGCATTCAGACCGTTTGGAGCCGAAATCTTTATTTGAAATACCACAGTCAAAATTAATAAAATTACTTGTAGTAATAAAGAAAGCAGTCAGACGGTTTTTGAGTTGAACTCTTTATTTGAAATATCACAGTCAAAATTAGTAAAATCCAATAAAGTAAACCGTTGCACAAAAAAGACCTCCCTCCCCACCCTAGGGAGCTGATTTCTTTCCCCTGTGGTCTTAGATTCGGCAACTAAGCCTTAATACGGATGTTACATATGTTTAAGCCAAAGCTACGACCATAATTTTCAACAGTAGTGCTGAATTGACCTTCATTTTTGCGCATGACGTAGAGTAAGAGATAAATAAGCAATATTCAATCGATCGAACCAATTTTAACACTACGTGATTGAAGCTGGACTCTGATATCGCATTCCTTGACATGAATGTCTGTATTATCCATTTAAGTTCCAAACAAGTTGTATCATTCAACTACACCAACGAAGCATTTCATTATAAATCATTCGTTAAGTAAATAAGTCTGTCCAAAATCTGCATTTTCATTAGTTATGCACAAAAGAATAGGTCAAAATTATACAGTAAACGAAAACAACATGCCAGTATGTTTCAGATTACTTCTCAGAATTTATGTACCAACATAGTAGTACATTAAATTATGTGGTACCCAACGTATTTTTATCGAACATGAAAGCAGAGTAAGTACATTACCCGTGTTGATAGCTTTCGCTTGTCTTTGTACCATGTAAATGTATAGTTAGTGTATTCATTAATGCATTGTAGTACCCTGGAACCATTTTCCTGATACGTCACCTGAAGCCTTGGATCACGTTTTGCTTAGAAGAAGAAATATAAACCGCTTTATTTACATATATCTTACACTCGTGGCCACTTGAGTGTTGGTCAAGGCTACTTGATACAGACAGAAATTCTGCTTGTATAAAGACATAACAGGCCCTGCCAAGAGTTGTAAATGAGAGCTTATGATTGGCACCCTGTGTTAAAAATTGAGACACAAGATAACACTTCCATTCATGAAAGCCTCTACTCGATAATTAGTTTATTGAGGCAACACACTTTTATGAGCTCACTGCTATAGCATCAAGTAAAATTGTATGTCCCATGCAGACAGTGTGTCTGGGGAAATTGAAATAAACAAGACTTGTAAATGGACCAGTGCATGGTATAAATGTTACATTGTATCTCAATCTTAAACACGGGGTGCCAATCGTAAACTCTCATTTACAACCCCAGACAGAGCTAGTTTTGCCTTTGTACAAGCAGAATTTCTGTCTGTATCAAGTAGCCTTGATCAACACTAAACTGGCCATGGGTGTATTACAGTATTGACATACTGCCCGTTTCACCCAGAGTCATAGACATGTTATCATTGCCAAAGGAAAATATAGCTTGTATGATAAAATCGTATTACAAGAGAATAAGTACATAAAGGTCGACATTCTGCACGCAATTGTCGTGGTAAGCCTACTTGCCCATTGAAAGGCGGCCATCAAAATAGAAATGCCAATTAAAATGTAAACTTCTAAAAGGAGTCTTCACGGACAGGGCTGACATCGATATCTCTGAGGGACTGGACACAAATTACAGGGGGGGGGCGGTGTTTTTTGGGGGTGGGTCGCCATTTTTCGCGCAAGCATTTTTGAAGGGTCATAACATTTTGTGCAAGCCTATGGGGAGGGTCACCTTTTTTCATGCATCAAAGCTGAAATTGCATGTGCACATTATGGAATACTGAAAAAAGAAAAAATACCTCCTGGCACTTTCATTTTCTGCCATTACCATTTTCGGCGCGCCCTTCGGGCGCAAATTTCAGGTATAATAAACAATGTATTGATGATCCAAGCAGCCACATTGATTGAAGTTGTCATGATTTCTACTTATTCAACACTATTGTGCATAACTGTCCCCTATAATAACTCTTTCAATAACAATTTGGGAGATTACTTATTTGACATCATTCTCCC
>LD355048.1:27863-42432 GCA_001465055.1 Ptychodera flava | reverse complement strand
CACAAACAGCTTGTTTTACAAGCACGCTGAAAAATCGACTGCTTATGGAAGTAAGTTTGTTCGTTCGTACAACTGTTAACTGGTGAAGCGATGTGCGGCTCTATGACGTGCTGTTTTATTCATGTAGGCCTGTAGCCCTGCGTACCGTGCTGTGTGTTTCGGGCGTTACACGGCACATGTGGTGGGGCCGTGTAACGCCCGAAACACACAGCACGGTACGCAGGGCTAGTGGGCCTGCTGATGTAACGTCATTAATTTAATATCGTTTGTGGGTCGGGGCACATGTTGCGTGCATTTCCATCGCGATCCAAATGTTGTTACCAATTATGTTAGTGATATTTGTAAACTTTAGATTGTTTGCCTAGTACTACATTGGGTCCTAATAAATTACTGCCCGTGTGACTGCCCTCAGTAACTGCCCGAGGACTGCGGCCTGCCCGAGTAAAAAGTTGGCCAAATTTTGCCCATTTTAACACAAAGCCAAAACTACCATTGTTTTGACCTTAACCTGATGTTTTCTCCGAATGTTTTGAAACTCAAAAGACGACGGACTTAAAGGACGTCGCAAAACAATTGTTTTAGTGCAGCTTCATATTTGCATTGGTCACAGATGTGTACATTTGTACCACTACTCCTTTCAATCGTAACATTTAGTGCAAGAGTAGGTACGATATCCTAGCTGCACTCGTGCAGCTTGAAAGCCGAACACCCCTTGCATTGAATAGTATGATCTCACAAGCACGCTTGGGACATCTTTGTAGTCGATATCCAGTGTTCTAGGTTCCAAAAGCGCTAGAGAAAACATCAAGTGCACGTCAAATCAATGATATTTTTTGGTAAGCCCGGCATAATATGTAGGTTGAACCTATTGACTTTATGTTAAAATGGCGGAAATTTGGCCCACTTTTTTCCTCGGACAGTCCTTGGGCAGTCCTCAGGCAGCTATGGGCAGTCACAGTATTCAGTAGGACTGCTTCGCCTGGATGGTGTGGGTTGGATGGCAAAACCTCCAGCTCCTGTACAACAGCAGTTTCGTTGTATGAAAAGTTTGTCGTGTTTGATTGAAACATGATGGCCAGTGTCACCGATGAAAAATGCAAGTTTCCCATCACTTGCACGTATCTTTTTATATTGTATTGTATTTTCCCACCATGATGCACATTTTCATGCAAATTTTATGAAAAGTGGGCAAGCATATATTGAAGTCGTGCCATTCTTCAACTCAAACACTGGGGCCAAATGTGTCGTCCTTGTCTCCCAGTGATTTTCTTGAGTTTTTTTCTGTTTTCCTCCATAATTCCGCCCTCCTCCGCTTTTAATTTTTAAAACAACAAAATCATCCGTTCATACATTTTTAATAGTGCCACAATCTGACTGTTGTCATTATGTTAGAATAATCCTACAGAATTCATCGTAGAAACATGTAAGTAGCACACTTTGCAGTAGTTTGTTCCTGGCCCCGTACATCTCAGCGGAATAATTGTCAGCTATACATTTCTTGAGCCCTCACACATCTCAGTGGAATGTCAACTATGTTTCTGAAGCATTTCAGTTAATCTTTCAATTTCTTGAAACTTTCTCAAAATCATTCCAATAACAATTCATATAATATACAAAGTTTCTAACACGAAAGAGATGAGAATTGTTTTAGTGTAGGTTCATATTTGCATTGAACACAGATGTGTACATTTGTACCACTACTACTCCTTTAAGGTTTAGCATGTGATATTTCTATTTTCATTCCATCCTTTTAGTGTAAAGATTTCCTGGAGAAGTTTGCTTGCAAAGTGTTTGTCATGGTCTCTGAAGATGGGCTGTCATCTCAGTATATCGGAAGTCAAGACTTTGTCAGAGAATTTTTGACAACTGGACTGAAAGTAAAACCAGGTGACGTTAATGTTGGACAGAGTCCCACTGCTACTGGCCATAGTACTGATGGACATACCATGGGTGTACCATCAGAGGAAACTTATGAGGAGAGTAAAAATCTTAACAATCTTGTAAAGAAGGAAGATGTATTCTTGGAGGAATATACTTCGTCGTTCGACCTTGCAAATGCATCTACTCATTTGCCTAATGATGTCATCAATATAGCTGTCGATAAGAGCAGATCAGGAGAACTGGCCATTGCGGAGGAAAGTGCTGAAATAGGCAACAAACTAACTGAAGCTGAAGTTATGGATGACATGAGAAATACTGGTGAACCAGACAATGATGTACTGAAATTTGATGAGGAATGTACTGAAACTGTGAGAGAAAGTGTATCATGTGAAGACAATCAGCAAAGAGAGATGGAGGTTGAAGAAACACAGTGTATAGGAACTTTGAAAAATCAGGAGAACAGTAATCAAATTTATCCAATAGGTTAGTTTGTTCGTCATTGACATCCTCCAGTGTGTTCCCTTACCAAATTCTCGTCACAAAAGGTATAGCTTAGGTATCTCTTTGGTATACCCTAGGTATACCAAACCACTTCTGGTATACTCCTGGTATACCAGATGAGTACCTATTTTCAAGGTCGATTTTTTATACAGTGTACCAAAGCTGTACCTCAGTAATCAGGTATAAATCAGGTATACCTAACATGTACCAGTTCATTTTAGGTAGGAAACAGGTAGTACCTATTATGTACCTTATCTACTGTGCAAAGTAAAGTTCAACTCTGGTACACTATTGGTATACCAGAAATGTACCAATCTGTGACTTAGCATTTTTTTAATGCCTAGATACAGTCAAGTTGAAATCTGGTAGATATCTGGTATACCTGAAATGTACCAATCCATGACTATATTTTTGTAATCTTAGATACTGAGAATAGGTACTTTTCTGGTATACCAGAATCATACCAATTATTTAGACTGTATTTTGATGTGAATCAAGTGTATATATATTGTCTTGCTAAATACTGCTATATCATTAGTTTGAGTTTAATTGGCTCATTTCTGAAAGCAACAGGTGTAACACACGCATTCATAAATGGCTTGAGTTCCAATGGTAGTTCATTCCTGGCAAAAATGTGTAGCTTTTGCACAAGTGATCTATATGTTATCTTGCATGGATCTTTACAGCTTATCACAATATGTATGTTGTCTGCATTGACTTGCAAAATTAAAGGCCAATGAGCTCCAATTTTTTTCATTATTTAAGGAACTAGTCAATGACAATGACATAGTCCCTACTTGTAAAAGGAGTATTAGTTTGATGGGGCAGGGAAATGTGGTCATTAAGAAGTATCACTGGAGTGTATATGTGTATCTATGGGCACATAGGTCAATGTCGTTGTTCCCAATTTGAAACACATGAGGCATGTCTATGTTATGGTTCTAAATCAGGAAAAAAGATCAGACCTCTTGCTGTATTGGCCAGCCAAGAAATACATATGGGCACAATAAATGAGGTACAAGATGTGACATCTTAAAGTCAATATCCTATCAAAATTAAAAGATATATAACTTGTGGTTACCGAGTTATGCATATATATGTATAATCAAGGTCACAGGTCATCGAGGTCACGTGACATTTTGAAAAAAAATTGTATTGCTAATTATTTCCTATATGCCAGAAAATCAGATCTCTAGCTCTATTTGCGTGCCCAGAATAAGATATGTGCAAAATTAAAAAATTAAATTAGATATGCACATAATTAATGAGGTACAGTATGTGGCGTCAAAAGGTCTCCCATCATTCTAAATATGAAGGTTGTACCACTTGTGGTTACTGAGTTATGGACAAAAATGTATATTTCAGGTCAAAGGTCACCGAGGTCATGTGACATGTTGTCAAAAAAATTGTATTGCTAAGTTATCCCTATATACCAAAAATCAGACCTCTAGCTCTGTAGGCTCGCTCAAAATTAGACATGCGCATAATCAATGAGGTACAATATGTGGCGTCATAAGGTGTCCCATCATACCATACATGAAGGGTGTACCACTTGTGGTTACTGAGTTATGGACAAATATGTATATTTGAGGTCAAAGGTCACCGAGGTCATGTGACATTTTGTCATGGACACACGAATGGACGAACGAACAGACATGACCCAATCTATAAGCCTCCTGAACTTCATATGTGGGGACTAAAAACTCTGTCACTGCATCCTTTTTGCAATATGAATACGATGAGAAACTAAATTTTTATTTTTCTTGGCCTTATACATGGGAGTCTATGGAGTTGCCCTATACATGGGAGTCTATGGAGGTGTAAACTAAAAAGTCCTTTAACACGGCCAAATTTGATCACATTGTGAAACAAATCGACGTGCACCTGTATGGGGTAGGGTACTATCCTTGTGCAAAGTTTGAAAGAAATTGACCGGGGCATATCTGCGGGAACGGACGGACAGACCGACCGACATGACCCAATCTATAAGTCCCCCCCCGGACTTCGTCCGTAGGGACTAAAACAGGTTACACAGAAAATACTGCCATTTACGGACAAAGACCTAGTGATTGACATATTGCCCTCACATACGGCTCATTCAATTCATCACTCACTGAGCCCTCATTCAAACAGGGCCATATTTTGTGAATACTCTGCTGCATTAGTGAAGCTTATCAACTGTACAAAATGCATTAAGGGGCATCAATGTTTTTTTTTGTTTTTGTTTTGCATCCATACTTTGCAGTAGGGCTTAACCACGCCAAGTTGCATGTGCATCTCTTAATCTCTTGCACTTGCCAGTCCCAAGCCTGGATGAAGTGGGAGGGAGCTCTACATTTTTCTATATAATACAATGGCACAAACGAACATTTCACACTATATTTAGTTAAGCTAAGGCAATGAATGCCATTGAATCTCATGGCAACAAAAGTTTGCAGTTACCTTGAAAAAATACACTTAAAGAACTGAGAAAACACAGTCATGCTGCTAGTAAAACGCCAATGACCTATTTTAATTGTTGATACAAAAATTGTGTACAAAACCAATCGACACAATTTAAATGCGTTTATCTTTGACAGTTTGAATATAAAATCCATTTATTACTTGACACAAAATCTTCCAAATCTAGTGGAGAACAATTAAATCCACATACAGCCAATGTGCATATAAGGTCATCAAGTTAACATTCATAAACTACATTTGACTTTGAAGTACCAACAGGTACACATAGTATTCATAAACTAAAGTTAACAGTGAAAAGTATTGACAGGTAAGTAGTATTTATAATCCTTATTTGGCTTTGGGGGTACCTATGACAATATATACAGTATTCATAAACCTGACGTAAGGAGGTCAAATTGGAGATACCCCAAGGGTTCATAGTCCCTACAATGTTCTTATTACATGGCTCACTTATACATTTTCACAAAAAATATTTAGGTTTATTTGAAAATTTCAATTAAATGCTTTATTTTCATCTTAAAAATGGAACAATTTTCATCATTGAATGGCACATTGATACATGTATATTTAAACTTTTGTTATGCGGTTTATCAACTTTTCATGTAAAATTTTACAATAACCAGATTTCATATGAAAAACATGAAATTTGAAAATATTTACATAAAAAAGTTGTCAAGTTGAACACAGTTCCTGTTCGTTTTCAGTCACGTAAAGACTGTGCGGCCTGTGACGTCATCGACACATTACCATTGAATCCTATGGAGCATGTGACTTTCGATATACGAGGCATGTAATAATTCACTTTGAAAGTACATGTATAAGCAGGTAAGTATAGTATTCATAAACAGCATTTGAGTTTAAAGGTATCGACAGGTATATACACTGTTCATAAACCAAAGTTGAAAATATTAAAAGGACAAAGTCTGCAGACACGATACATAAAATCGTCGCGAAAATGAATTATTGATCATGACCATTAAATCATTTATGCAATGGTTTCATTTGTCTAAAACTGGGGTCTAATATATGCAAGGTATTGACAGGTAAGTACAGTATCCATACACTGCATTTTACTTTGAAGATATTGACAGGTAAGTACAGTATCCATACACTGCATTTTACTTTGAAGATATGGACAGGTAAGTACAGTATTCATAAACTGCAATTTACTTTTAAGGTAGTGACAGATAAGTACAGTATTCATACACTGCATTGTATTTTAAACGTATTGACAGGTCAGTACAGTATTCATACACTGCATTCTATTTTAAAGGTATCGACAGGTAAGTACAGTATCCATACACTGCATTTTACTTAGAGCTATTGAAAACTAAGTACAGTATTCATAAATCATATTTCACTTTGATAGTAAAGACACACAAGTCCAGTTTTCACAAATGACACTAGACTTAGGAGGTACCAACAGGTACGTAGAGTATTTCTTGTACTCAAATCACATCTCCATCAATCTTGTTCAATGTAATTAGGAAAAGTGCAAATGAACTGGCACTCCTCTTTCTGGCAATCTACCATCATACAACAGTTGAGAATTGAGCTAACAGGAATACATGTGATACCAGAGACATCCTTGCTGACTGGAATTATATGAGGTACAGAGCATTGGGTATGTTCATCTGTAACCATTTGGATGTCTAATTTTTGAAACACATAAACCACGGCATTATACACCGGCTTTTTGCATGGACATGAATTAGAACACAGCTGTGGGGCAGGACATTGTAGCTCACATTTTACATAGTACTGAACTTGGCCATACTGTATGTCACTGCCTTGACGAAACTGGACAGTGTAGCTGTTTCTACGCATGTCAGCTGTTTCTCGATATGACTTACTGTGGATGATTATTCCTTTAATTTGGACCCTTTTGATCTGGTAGATGACATTTGTATTCCCTACACTTTGTTCTATGATAGCTCTATCTTGAATTGTTTTTAGTTTTGTGGCAGCACCTATAGAATATATATCATGTTGAATCAATACACGATTTGATGCAATTTGCCTTCTTATTGATAGTTTCTTGTATAATTTTTCTGCTGAGGACCCTGGTGGTAATATACCTTCCAATTCAGGTATCTTTTGTAAAATGGATACTCCTGTTACAATCTGTTCATGTATATTTTGAGTGCCATGAAACAGGTTACGTAACTCACCATTGCAGTCCTCATAGAAAAAGCATGATGTACTCCACAATGGGCCAAGATTTTCAACACTTTCAGCCATATGTAGTAGCAGGTGCATATTTGATGTGTAGTACCTAGCTCCGTACAGGCTACCTATTTTCAATGAAAAGTGCTTGAGCATGCAGGAGGCTTTTCTAAGCTCATTAGGAAGTATGGAAGACTTCAGTAACACATACATAGATTCCACTAAGAGACAGTGATGTAGAAAATACTGGTCAGGTAATACATTCCAAAGAATGGGCACAGAATAAAACAGCAGAAAATTTCTGAATTCAGATGCCTTCCAATGGGTTACATCAGATATTGCTCTGGGAAGACGGGTAATCATATGTGGAGGCTTAATGTGTAACAGGCTGGCTTCAATTGTTTTAAGTTTGTGACCAATATACCACGGGAATTCTTTGTACTTGACATCAGTCCACAAGGTAAGCATTAGCTTCATAATTCCCAGACATACACTGTGCATGTAGTCAATACATACGCCTCTTATCATATCAAACTTGGGTACAAAAAGGAACCAGCTTAAGCCTTTCACCCCCATTACATGCCCCGTTACCTTTTCCTGTGAGTTTTTGAAAGCTTCTTTTGCATGTTCAACTGTCTGGTCATGTGATCTTTTTATATGATGACCTGTGGCCATATCAGTACGATTGAATTGGAAAGAACGTGTGGTGCCACGTTCACTTGTTCTTACTGTCTCTCCTGGTATCAAGCAGTATGGGCAAGAATAAAATCCATTGTACTGATTCCATTCCATGAAGACACATCTTGCAGGAGCGTCAAAAACTCCTGTGAGTAGTATGCTCCTCACAACAAGACTCTTATCATTGATGACAAGTGGGATACCTGTATATATAAAAAGCAATATAACTATATTATTACACCTCACTCATTCAGCGTGCACTGCCATTGGTTAAACACGACTCACGTGACATGTAAAAGAACGTGATGATGCCCTCTGCATTTGATATTACATGGATGACGTCATTTTACTTACTACACATCATCAATATTTCAATCATGACCACCATCCCTTGGGCAGGCAATAAATCGTGATATTGCCCTTGCTCTCATGTGTTATTATTTAATTTACAAATGTTTCGGTAAATGATCATAAATGTCTCATACACTACCTACTCTAACAGGTACTGTGTATAATTCATTTATTGTCAGTAAATGCATGCAATAATGATGCTTAGTATTGTTGTTGGAATGACTCACATGGAAAGAGGAATGCTTTCTGCACACATACCGGTACTAGAATGTAGAGTAAAGAACCAGGCAGTTCAAAAACAGCCTAAAATCCCTGATTAATCGTTATTGTTAACTAATGCTTTGGTGATGCAGTTGCCTTATTTGTAGAATGGTATTAAACTTTTTTCAGCACTATTTGATTAGTACTTTCCCTGAAGGAGCTGACTTGTGTGTTGGAGAAATGTTTGCTTTCAATATTAATATTGGACACTACTCCTTTGGACCAGTTGCACTGCCATACTCCTTTGACGACTGAATCACTTTGACAGACTCACACTGTGGGGATACTGGTATAGATTCACTAGTAAGTACAGAAATTTGCAAGTAAGTACAGGAATTTGCGAGAAAAGGACATTTTCTTGCTTGTTTTCGAGAAGTATGCGAGAATACAAACTATCTCAAACTTATTTTGAGAGAATTTTGTTTCTTGCAATCAGCGATTGTGAACTATGTTTTCTTGCTCTGCATCTGTCAGAAATTGAATTCTCACAATCAATCTGCTAACTGATTTCTTCCTGATTGATTGCAAGAATGCAGTGTCTTTGAGTTGCAGAGCAAGAAACAGTTCTTGCTTTATGAATGTGGGAAAACAAAATTCTTGTAACTTAAGTGCAAGATAGTATGTATTCTCGCATACTTCTCTCAAACAAGTAAGAAAGTGTCCATTTCTCGCAAATTTCTGTACTAGTGATTGGAGGTTCACAGGCATGGGAGGGACATTTAGCATACATGACATTATGGACAACATTTGTGGAATAGGAAATTTGATTACCTTTGAAAAACATCGCCTTAAAATCAAGGGCAAATGGCTGCAGGAAAGTTTTGCCAACAGGTTTGCTTGTGCCAAACCACAGTCCGGCAAATATTCTATTCCTTCTTCTGTATCTGCAATACAAAGACAGTATACATGTACCTATGATACAGGTGCTAATCGGCAGTGTGCCCTCTCGTAAACAGTAATTAAAGTTAATATTATGTTTATTTAAAAATGTGTGAATATCACATTTAAAAGAATTTTGTTGACTCCCGAGTCAAAAGACAAGCATTTTTACTCTGTAAATAGGCTTGGGGGCACACTGGGTACCTGCCAGTTATGGAGAAACTATATTGAGTAATGGGCCTATGAACACTGTATAAGATGTTTGGTAGCTACCATAATTTGTTTCTTATTTGCATTACACTGAATTGTATTACAGACACAAATACTGCAGTCATGCATCCAGCATGTATTATTATTAAACTCTGATCTTGGGTGTAAAAGGAATGCATGCAGTTAGCATAAACATGTTTATCTCATTTGAATAGAGAAGGATAACAGTGTGCATGACAGTTCTGCAAAAAATCAATGCAAACGATGAGTGAGTAATATTTTTGACAAGTATTCATGCTTCATGAATATATGAATATCATTTAATGTTGTTCAAACAAAATATGTGAGATTTAGGTCATAATATAAAGGCAAAATTGATCCAACCTCCGACACCACCGTACCCACTCTTTGAGGGGACGCTACAGCTGGTGTGACGTCATCAACAGCGAACGCCAGCGCAACGCGCATCCTACCAGCTAATCCCCTCGTTCGCACATTTTGACAATAGCGTTTCCCGACAGATTGGTGGAGGGACTTTGTTTCCACATTGTCGCTGGACTATTTTGTCAAGTGTTTTCTGACAAAATCATATCTCAAAAAACTAATGGTCCGTGGCAAAAAATCGATGGTCCCGGACCTCGGACCACTGGATTTGCTCACCCCTGTATTTTCTAAAGAGGATTGTACAAATTTGTTTATGATTCAGTAATTGGTTGTACTCACCTTTCATCAGGAGGCAATTCATTAATGCAATAGTAAACAGGCCATATGCCAAACTTGGATGACCGAAACAGCGCTACGCCATCAAAATTAACTTGGAATGACAAATGGATCTCCTTCTTCATACTTGCTGTGGATGTCCCTCGGAAAAATCCATCATCACTGAAATGCATTTTATACAGATTTCCGTCATACACGTCATCAATAGTTTCCCCGGTCCTTTTTCTGGTAACCCTGTGTTTAAGCTTCTCGAACATTCGTCCATCTGCAAAAAAAGACGTAATATGTAAGTAATGAATCCTTTGGCTGTGGCATTTTTAGCTCGTGTGTGTGAACACGTGGGCTTATGTCATAGTGATGTCTGTCTGTCTGTCCATGTGCATGTTAGTGTGTGTGTGTGTCTGTCTGTCTGTTTACACGATAACTGAAAAACACCTGAATGGATTCAAGTCAGATTTGGTAGATAGGTACCGTATGCTACTTGCAAGAACTGATTAGATTTTGGTTAGTGTGGCTTGCATATTATGAAGTTATGCAATATCGTTTTTTTTCCGTACAATGGTTTCCCTATGGAGACGGTAATGACAGTGTGGACATATATAAAGAAATACTGAACAAAATTTCATAAAACTTTTCAGAGATGACAATCTCAGAACATTATGATAATACTGTGAGTGTCATGTCAATTATCTGCTCATTTGCATATTTAATGATCATAACACTTTAAATGAAGTTGCAAACTTGTGGCAAAGGTTCAAATTTACACATAACAGCAATATTATGAAACGTGAGCATTTTCAGTTCATATCTGGTTACATCATAATATCATAGTTCTGACAATGACACCTTTACGAAAATCCCATCTACGGTGAGGTGGTCGTAGTGGTGAGTTTTGGTTTTTGCGATCTCACTCACCATTAGACCTCATTCACCAGTGTCAATGATTTAGCTCGGAAATTAATGAAATGTATTAGTCATTGAATAAATCAACTTGTACCACATTTGTTATTGACTATCTATGACTCATCCTCTACTCCTGGTTACTACCTGGACAATACATGTAGGAACACGTATTTTCAACTGTTTAACTGTGAGCAGTCAACAGTTTCTGCTCAAATTGGATACAAAGTTTATGTGTTGATAGTTTATTCTTGAGCATGCAACCGACATTGGAGATTATAGCATTATAGAAAGCATTGTTTTCGTAAAAATGTGTGGCTAATAAAATTTGTCTGTGGGTAATAAAAATTTGAAACTATTCGCCACAGTGGCTAACAGCTTTCCAAAGCCAGCGCTAACACAGTGTGAAAAATATATATATATATATATATATATATATATATATATATATATATATACTATATATACAGCTAGAAGAGCTACAATTATACTTACTTTGCAGGATACTCTGTATTTGACCAACAACTGGTAGCACGATAAAATAGCTGGTTGAATTAGCTTTGCTTGTATCAGTTGAACAGAAGTCACAGTGTTCTTTTACTACTTTTCCTATATATCCTTTGCAATTCATGCAATAGTAGTGACGTTCTATTGGTGATTTCAGATTTCGAAAGAAACTCTTGAATAATTTTATACTCTGGCAGCACAAATTTGGTATCATACAATGAAGTTCTATCAGTGTTAACAGATCGGCAAGCGCAGACGCGGTTAATCCATGACGCATAGAAAACGATAATACGAGAAGCATGCTTACACCTACTGTTATGGGTGCCCCTGGATACAATGGTGTATCGTCATTTATTTCCGGAGTGTCCGTGAAAACAGATTCACTTTGCAGGTCTGCTTCAGTCGGTGACCCATCAGGCTGCTCTAGGTTATTCTCCTCAAAAATGTCATCACAAACAATCGAACAATCTTCGTCTTGAAGGTCTTCATCATCGGCGTATCTGTTATTGCTGTTATCGTGTCCAATTCCATTGTTTACGTCGTCTATGGCACTGTCGTCTTCCGGACAATTTTTACAATCATCTTTGAAGATTAACTCCGAAAACTGATCATCGATAGAGTGTCCGTTTTCACACAAAGAATTGTCCGAGTCTGAATCATGGCCGTTTCCAACATCACCGGCACTAACCGTACTTGGAGTTGGAGAACTTGCACTTGAGGCGAAACTTTCAAGATTTTCATCACGCGATTCGGCCCATCTTCGACATGTAGTGCGCGGGATTTTCACTTCCGGGTGAGTCAAATATTGCAAGTACGATGAAGTATTACAACTTTTCTTTCGTGGAGCTTCTTCATCCGTGGTCATGGTTGTAAAATTGAAACGTGTGCCGCAAAACAAGAATTCCTTCCACGTAAACGAGAGAGAGCAGACTTAGTTACACGGTAAGTAATGGCGACGGGGCAACTGCAAGGAATGATGGGAAGCCGACGAGAGCGTTGTATTTCAGATTTTTCTTAGGTTCTACCAGCCTATGCTGTTTTATTTGCTTTTTAGAGGGCACGCAGCGTTACTTTTAAGTAAAGTAAATATGCTATGCCCATTTAAAATCAATTCTATATCTATAGTGATTTTTTTTATTCCCCGCCTTTTGTCTCATGTGACACCGTGAAGCCAATCAGTGCAGGTAGAAAGTTCATAAACAATATACGCATGCGCAATGATAGAAATAAACAAATGTTCAGACGACATTCGTTCGACAGAATTACCGCGCTGTGCACTTCTCGAGTCTGGTACACAGTCTACGGTCTCAGTAAGCTGTCGCGTCCACCATGGCCAGAGAAAGGCGGAAGAGAATACCAATGGCCCATTTTGATGATCAAGGTGATGAAAATGTGTAATTTGTATTTATACAGAGTAATGTACCGATATCGGTATCGGTTGTTTACTTTTTTTTTTGCTGACCTGCCGTGGGTCATCGCATGTTATGGTTGTTTCACAAACTAACATGATGATCGTTAAATTTGTTGACCAAACGTGTGTTTTCAAAAAAATCATGACAGCAACGTTGTTGAAAATTTATACATTGATAACGAGCGATTATCATTCGGTTTCAAAATACAGATTGCGAAGAATAATTTCGCTTATCCAAATTGTTCAAAACATTGATTTTGCACAGTCGCAGACGGTACTGCAACGACGTACGCTAATTGGAAGGGCGGAACTTGTACGTAGTGTGAAATCTCTGATGTCTCATTCAGGTGTTCAGATTAGCTTATAATTTGTTTCTGAACAGTTTACGTATGCCATGGATCTTGGGATATTTAGGTGTCATTGAATGTAGCTTTTTCATACCATGATTTACAAAAGATCATGGAGATACCAGAAGATGTGAGGTGGAAGCAGATCACCATGACATCTGCCCCGTTAATTTACACTGGTTTTGGTCACCTCCATCTCGGTACGCAAGTCACTTCGACCATAACAATTTAATTGAATATATAATACAACCTTGCCCACGATAACTGATGATGTTTCTGTGAGAGAATCAGTTTGCTGTGAAACGAATTTTGCGGGCGGCTGTTTTCATTATATTTTTTTATCTTTGTATTTAACTTCCAGAATATTTGCTCGTCCAATTTCACGATAGTGAGATGCTTGTTGTAAAGGACAGGGAAGTGAAGTACAAGGGACAAGATATATTTGCTGTATGGCCTGCTGACAAAAAAGACTATAAAGTGTTCATCCTTGGAAGAAGTGGTAAGTTTGTTCAGCAACATTGTCAGGCAGTGTACTGGCTAGCTGTGAGTTCATAGCTGTGGTGTTTAAGACGGGATTCCTACATATATGGGTTGGTTTTGATTTTTATGATTTTAACCCCACTACCACAGCTATGGGAAACTGCGTAGAATAGCGTCTACGTTAGGCACGACAGCACCCTTGTTGCAACTTTGTTTGGCGATATTTTGAAAAGTTTCCATCCAAATTAAAATTGCCAACACTCATCGACAAATTGGTTATTAGGGATTCCCCCCGGCCAGAAATCACTTTTTTCTAGCTTTAACCCACATGACTACCCGGAACCAGCCATTTTGCTAGCGTACAACTGTTGGTCGATACTCTATGTAGAACATCACTACAGTGACGTAGGGTGACCTCTCAATTCCAAACTGAAAGATTATGGACGGCATGCATCCGTGCCCCGCAAACAATCACAGATCCCAGGACTGAACTGTTTTTTCCCCAAGTTAGAGTTTGATTTCAGTTATGTTAGACTGGCAATGTCCATAGGACGAATGATGGTCATCGATATCACACGATGAATTACTCAGTTTGTTTTTATAAGTTGAGAGGTCACCGCTACGTAACTGTAGTGACGTTCTGCATAGAGCCTCGACCAACAGTTGTAAACAAGCAAAATGGTGGGTTCTAGGTAGTCATGTGGGTTAAAGCTAGAAAAAAGGTGATATTTCAGTGAATTTTAAGCAGATTTCTGGTCCTGGTAAGTCCCTAATAACCAAGTTGTCGATGAGTATTGGCAATTTGTAATTTGGA
>LD355048.1:15278-26513 GCA_001465055.1 Ptychodera flava | reverse complement strand
AAAGTCAAAATGTAGCTTCACAATCACAAGGTGAGGGAAGTGTCCACTTTGTGTCAGAGCAATAGAAAGACTTACATGATACGCGTGTAAATCCGTCTTGACTTTTGCTGACGACCTTTGCTATTGAGCTATACCGGTAGTAGTTAGAAATGATTTTTATTTAGCAGAGATAAAGTGTCATTAACAGCGACATCAGAAATAACAAGATTTCTTTTGTTCTTTTTGTTTGTGTGAAGTTCATCCAGTAATAAGCCCATTGAGTCTGAATCAGACCCTGAGCCCATGGACACTTCTGAATCGGAAGACGAATCTCTGAAATGGTCGGATGATCAAAATGAGTCACCAGCAATCAAACCAAGCAGTGGTGCTGCTTCATATGCAAACCAAGATCGTTCAAAGTCCTCAACCAAAGAACAAGCTAAGATTAAGGTACATATATTTATTTAAATCCACTTTTCTCATCACATTGATCTTTGTGACCCTATCATTATATTAAATATGCACCTGCAAATCATGAAACAAGTGACTCATTTCACAAGCAATTTCTTGGCTTTAAACAGGAAAAGAAAGAAATTCATTAGTGAGTATCTGTTGTTTTGACTACAAAGTCTGGTCACTACAGGCTTTGATTTCATGAAGTTTTGGTCTAGTCCTAAGCAAACCGTTCAAATCATGTATGTAGCAATAAGTATAAAATGGAATAAAATCAATTGGACTAAACTTAACAATTACGGTAGACTTCTTTTTTAAGTAACATAAACTGATAATGGCCTTGCGATACAATGGATAATCAATCCACTTAAAGTCAAAATGAATATAATTTCAGAAAGTGACCAAGCACTATGTTAGTGATACCGTTAGTACAGAACGCCCAACTGAAGGCATGAAGAGGCCAAAGCAACATTGCATACCATGTTCTGGGTGTAGAGTATTTGAGAAGAAGGTCATACAACTTAAAGAGGAGAATATTTCATTGAAAAGTGAAATGTCATCTCTTAAAGTTGAACTAGCCAAGAAGACCATGACAGGTAAAACTTTTGTTTTTGTTTTTTGTATTTTTAAGTCATAATTGAAGTATATTACATGAAGTTTGATCACTTGGTATTGCATTTGAGTGATGTGGTAATATTTAGAGGAGTTGCATAATAATATTCAAGACGTTACCACATAACAAGAATACAATATCATATCAATCAAATTTTGTGTAATTACGCATTTCTCATGCATGCATTTCATAAATCAAACATACATCGCTGTAGTACTTAGGGTCAAATGGTTTGGTTACTACCCACAGGGTGGTAGTATAATTCTATGAAGGAGTTGCTATTCATATTTATGGAAATGTTCTCATTGCGTATTGCTTTGCCACGTTGTAAAGAATATCCCAAGGGTCAAGTGAACTAAACAGTGTCAAGAGCCTAAAGAGTAAAAAGACCAGAAAAACTTGGTGTTGCTGCATGAAAATCCATGATAGATGTGTAAGATGTACAAGCATTTTACAAAAACACAGCAAGGTATACACAAAAACATTATTGCCATACAGTTCCCCCTTCATTACATATCGTGTGTTATACTGCACCAATGTCTTTATACTTAAAAACACAATATACTTGACTGCACCTTGGATCTGCATATACAACATGGTTGGAATTTTGCCAAGCTATTGTCCTTGATTCCTTTACATGGTGTAGGTTCGTTTTAAACAAAACCATTGCAATAATGTGGAAATTTACTGGTACTGTGGTTTGAAGGAACATCTAAACACTCATTCATTATTCCCAAATCATCAATGCTTCAGAAAAAAACAGTATGGTACACCAATACCATAAAAAAACATTTACATTTTCTATATTTTTGCTCAGTGTTAGAGGACGACGATTTAGACGAATTAGAGAAAGATAGCTGGCCACGAATGGGTAAAGTTGAGAGAAGGATTGCCCGCATTTTTAGAGTAAGTATTTTGGGTCACTTTTCTTTCTACTGGCAAAGCATCTTGATAATGTTGCTGGTAAGTCTGAAAAAAATAAAGAATTAAAAACTCAAATTCTTGTACTATAAAAAAATTCATTTTAATACAAATAGTTTATGTTTCTAATATGGATTTCACTAAAATAAAATCCATATTTAATGCAAAACTAGACATAACACAAAAATTAGATCCAGCGTGTCAGCTTCAACAAAAACTTAATGAAGATTCAATTTTATTGTCAAAAGTGTAAACCAAATATTTTAGATTTGCCCAGTGTACTTAAGGTATGTTTCTCTTCTGCTAGTAGGAAGACAACCCAATGTGTCCAGACATCTAGGTGGACTCTAGCTGTGATATCGCAGCGATACTTGTTGCGTTATATCAAACACGCTCGGGTCATTGCCACAGTCCCGCTGCGAGCCAAACTATAGGCTTCTTTGACAGTTTACTACGACACCGACTGGTGTCATAGATTTAGCTTGCAAAATAATGAACTATATTAGCCTTTGAATAGATAAACTTGTATCATCTTTGTCATTAACTATCTGAGACTCATTCTGTACGCCTGCTAACTTCCTTGACGATAAGAACACGTATTTTCGACCATTTTCCTGTGAGCCGTTAACGGTTTCTGCATTCTTTGCATAATCACGCGTACAACACACTGAATACATCGGAGATCAAAAGTTCAGATTCGAGCAGGAACCATTGACGACTCACCGAAAAACTGTCGAAAATACATGTTTTCACAGTCGGGTTTGTTAGCAGGAGTAGAAGATGAGTCGTAGATAGTCAGTGATACAGTAGGTAAAATTTGATTTATTCTAAGCTTATCTATTTTATTCTTTTGCGAACATAAGGGCCGTTCTGACACAGCATTTAACAACGTTGTGAACGCCGTTGTTATGGTAAACAACGACGAAAACCACGTGTGAGAACAGTTAACGACGGTGCTGCGACGGCGTCGATCTACGGCGTCGAATTTCGTCAGACCTGCAACGGCGCGCCGACGCAAATTGTGTGTCAGAACGGTTAACGACGGTGTAAACGCCCTCTCGCGACGACTTTTGTCCAAAACATTTACCTCTGACCTAAAGTTTTCTACCCAATCCCTATTATCCCATGTCTCCAGCACGACTGATTGCCACCAATTATCCGAGCGTTCTCTTGTCCAGAATGCTCGGGCCACTGGCGTCAATGCATTGTTTAAATGCTGAAGCAGCATGTACATGAAACGCATGGTCGATCGCCTAGGCTACGGCGTTCTTGAAAATTTCTTGCGTACTCGTCATGGTCAAACTGAAGTACGTTGTGTCCATGTTGCTGGGCATTCCTGAGGCGACGATTGAACTGTTGAATCCGTCTGGATCGCATATGAAGGTGAAAATACAGGAGACACGCCGCTACAGTTGCGTCCTGGACATCCGCCATTGTTGTTTATATCCAACCTGTACTATAGACATATATTGAACGTAGAGGGCGCAAAACACCGGTGTTTTCCTCAAAACACCGGAGGAAATTCCGTGTATGGACATAAGTAGAGATTAAGGGTTAATCCACAGGTGTTTACCAATCAAAACCGTTAGTTACCGGCGGCGTTGGTTTGGCTAGTGGGAACACAGTATAAATCTACAACACCGGTCTGTGTTGTAGTAAACTGCCAAAAAAGCCCATGCGTTGAATGGCTCGCAGCGGGACTGTGGCGATGACCCCAATGATCCAAGCGCGTTTGATATACGCCACAAGTACCGCTGCGATATCACAGCTAGCTGGACTCTTGTGATTCCATTTTTCCCTTTCCACAAAGAACACTAATAAGATAAGCCAGAGATTAGACTTGGTTCAAGTCGGTGAATTAAAAAAAAGTCAGTAGTATTAGTTTTTCTGGTGTCCCTTCAACTTCATACAAACTATTTGGAATTTAGCAGCCCAGGCCAGTTTACCTAGTGATTGAACGTGTTACCTGTGAGTCTGTGCAGTACTTGGTTAGTTTCTAACTGATTAACTGACTTGGACTCCTTACTCAGTATTGGTGGCTAGACAGCGTTTGTACACAGTGACGTAAAAGCAAATACATAATGATTGAACGTAGCAATGTAGTAAAATGGCAGCCTTGCCATTGTGTGATGCTGAACACTCAAGATGGAGCACGCACGGGTTTGAGGTTTTCTTTGCCCACAATGTTCATGACGAAGAAATTTTTAAGATTTAAGTTGAACTAAAGTGAATTTCGTTGATTTTCAAGCAAGTAACAGTCGACAAGCTCATGCAAGCTGTTGATATCATGGCATTCTCAAGTGAGACTGCTATGACGGTCGAACTAGTTTGTTTACAAATTTACATGTTGTTCCTGTTGACCTCATGACAATTTCCTACATCTGGCGTGTGGATGTTGCATCTCCGCAAGGTGACTTAATACCATATGTTGTGAGGTTGAACCCTGTTGAAAAAACTGTATTTTTCAATTGAAATAATTCGGGCATGAAACATTTTTTTTTGATACTTTGGTGGTTTGCTTGTCATAATAGATGATCCAACTTTGCAAACAGATTGACTAACATAGGTACCACTAAGAGACACTATAAATCAGGGCGAGTTATCGAAAGCATATGTTTTACATATGTGAATCAAACTTATGTTAGTTGGTCCAAACACCAAATTTAATCGATAGAAATGTCAGTTAACTTTGTTTGTTTTCAACTCTTCATTCTTTACATACTTACAGTTCAAACAATGGAGACGGGACCCCCTGTAATAATTGTTTGTATGTGTTGCGCAATAGTTACCTCCATAGTTTTACTTAAATCACATAGGGCGTTAGGATTTCTTATCACAGAAAGTGAAATGCACCAGTCTTAAAGAAGTGTGACATGTTGATCAGTTGCGTTCAAAAAGTCCTTGGCTGGGAAGGGGGAGGGGGTTGGATTGCATGTGAAGTCTATAGCACTTCAAACAAGATGAGACCTTTTGTTTTTATTTTATTGCGCAGAAGTTTTAAGTGGTTAAAGAAAGTTGCGTGTGGCTAACAAAATATATGACCAATTCGCCTAGCAAGGAATCTGTGGTAACAACAGTGAAATCCTAGCACTATCCCTGAGAACTGACAGTTGATAAAAATGCAGCCAGTCAGACACTAAATACTGCACAACATCTTTTTGGATATGTTCCAACAAACTCTGGCTCTCATATCCACTATCTTTTACTTTACCTTTTTTCATTTGTGGAATTTACATCACAATAGCTGATACAGTTTGGCATTTTATGTTATTGTACAATACAGATGTGTGAGCTTGAAGTTGGCAGCGGGGTTTATGTGTACGAACAATACCAGATTCAGGCTGTGCGGAAATGCCGAAAGAGCCCAACAAGCTGTGCCAGGTTTCTATTGAGGTGTTTTTACAACCAAGAGGATATGGCGACCATGAATATTAATGGCGTAAATAATAAACGACCTGTTGACCCTGATATAAAGAGAGCAATTATCAGTAAGTAAAAAAATTTCACTCCACACCTCTTTGTTGTGACTTACTGTGACAGTGACTGTGATTCAAACATTTTTTTTCTGTCAGTATATGTGAACGGCCATAAACTATCCATTTCAAATATTCAAGATACATGAAGTATCTACACTGGTTCTTTTGAAATTTGCTGTTAATGATTTACCATGTTCAAATGTGTAGTGTGTAGTCATGATAGAATCTCCTGATTTAAACCAAAACATCTTACAACAGACCCGTTAGCATAATATCAGGGTGTGTCGCTTGACAAATCGGTGAACTTTGTGGTTATGTAATTGGCAATGATGACAGTGCAAATACCTGTGTCAACAACATGTTACAATGCAAGTAAAATTTAATCCATATTTACAAATGAACAATTTTGATTCAAAACCCATTTTTTATTAAGCTTCCATGTAAAATTCATTAATTTTGTCACAATTCTCAATAAATCAAATCTGTGCAATGTTCTTCTACAATTTGGTTGAATGTCCTTGATTCCTGTTTTAAACATGTGATGGAACCTGTTCAAAATTTATTTTATGTTTGTATGATAAACATAATACAACTTAATATTCTTGTTCTCTTTTCAGATTTCACAATCATAAATAGTAAGCAGTTCAATGTTGAAATAACAGAACCGTCACTTATGATGTCCTTGAGGAACATGCTATCGGCCATTTCTTCACCAAAGGGAGGTCATATGTCAAGGAAAAGTGTCAATTAATACTGTTCCTAGCATTGAGGCCAAAGAAAAAAGAATTGTGCTATAACCCAACCTACCCTATTTTTCGCTTAATGACCCTGAACTTTTTAGAGCTACATAAACATAGAAGTAAAAAAAAAACGAAAGAAAAAACCTGTAAAATCACGTGTACATCACCTGGCATTTGATTTTTGCTTGAACAAGGATGTCTTTTAAGCTTTTATTCTTTTTATATGTATGATATGTTGTTCTGGAAATGCTGTGGCCACTATTGGAAAAAACTGCAAGACTGGAGCAAGAAAATGGCGCTTTATCTCAATCGGTGAGAATCTGTTGTCATTCTCACTGCTACTGGTGAAAAGTTTTGAATTCTCACCGGTGAGCAGTGAGAAATGCACTCCTTGGTGACATAATAGATTCTCACCAATGAGAGTGGAAATTCTCACCAAGCATTGTAAGAATGGTAATTTTTACGATGAGAATGAATTATATACACTTGTGGGAATCAACTGGAATCGTAATTCATTCGTGAGAATCAACCAGACTCACATTTCACTGGTGAGAATTAACCAGATTGATTCACATCAGTTAACAACAAGTCTGGCTGATTCTCATCAGTGAATGGTGAGTCCAGTTGATTCGTAACAGTGTATAATGAGTATGACACATTCTTACTGTGAAAATTACCATTCTCACTGTACTAATTAGAATTTCCATTCTCACTGGTGAGAATTTGTTTTTAGTCCCCACGGACACCGTCCGGGGGAACGTACAGGTTTGGTCATGTCCGTGCGTCCGTCCGTTCACGCAGATATCTCAGACATGCCGAGGTCAATTTCTTTCAAACTTTGCACAAGGATAGTACCCTACCCCATACAGATGCACGTCGATTTGTTTCACAATGCGATCAAATTTGGCCGTGTTAGAGGACTTTTTAGTTTTCATCTCCATAGACTCCTATGTATAAGGCAGTCTCCATAGACTCCCATGTATAAGGCAGTCCATAGACTCCCATGTATAAGGCAGTCCATAGACTCCCATGTATAACGGCAGTCCATAGACTCCCATGTATAAGGCAGTCCATAGACTCCCATGTATACGGCCAAGAAAAATAAAAATTTAGTTTCTCATCATATTCATATTGCAAAAAGGATGCAGTGACACAGTTTTTAGTCCCCGTGGATGAAGTCAAGGGGGCTTGTAGATTGGGTCATGTCCATCCGTGAGTCCATCCTTTCACGCAGATATCTCAGATATTTTGACAAAATGTCACGTGACCTTGGTTACCTTTGACCTCAAATATATATATTTGTCCATAACTCAGTAACCACAAGTGCTACACCCTTCATATACCGGTATGGTATGATCCCATGTATAACGGCAGTCCATAGACTCCCATGTGTAAGGCAGTCCATAGACTCCCATGTATAAGGCAGTCCATAGACTCCCATGTATACGGCCAAGAAAAATAAAAATTTAGTTTCTCATCATATTCATATTGCAAAAAGGATGCAGTTACACAGTTTTTAGTCCCCATGGATGAAGTCAAGGGGGCTTATAGATTGGGTCATGTCCGTCCGTGAGTCCATCCTTTCACGCAGATATCTCAGATATTTTGACAAAATGTCACGTGACCTTGGTGACCTTTGACCTCAAATATATATTTGTCCTTAACTCAGTAACCACAAGTGCTACACCCTTCATATACCGGTATGGTATGATGGGACAACTTATGACGCCACATATTGTACCTCATTCATTATGCGCATATCTAATTTTGAGCAAGCCAATCAAGCTAGAGGTCTGATTTTTGGTATATAGGGATAACTTAGCAATACAATTTTTTTGACAAAATGTCACATGACCTCGGTGACCTTTGACCTCAAATATACATATTTGTCCATAACTCAGTAACCACACCCTTCATGTATGGTATGATGGGACACTTTATGACGCCAAATATTGTATCTCATTAATTATGCACATATCTAATTTCGAGCGAGCCAATAGAGCTAGAGGTCTGATTTTTGGTGTATAGGGATAACTTAGCAATACAATTTTTTTTCAAAATGTCACGTGACCTTGATGACCTTAGACCTTGATTATACATATATATGCATAATTCAGTAACCACAAGTTCTATAAGCTTCAATTTTGATAGGATATTAGACCTTCAGATTTCACATCTCGTACCTCATTTATTATGCACATATGTATTTCTTGGCTGCCCAACACAGCTAGAGGTCTGATCTTTTTTCCCGATTTAGAACCATAACTTAGACATGCCTCTTGTTATAAATTGGGAAAAATGACATAAACCTATGTGCCCATAGATGTGAACTTATACACTCCAGCGATACTTTTTAATGACCACATTTCCCTGCCCCATCAAGACTAATACTCCTTTTACAAGTGGGGACTATGTCATTGACAATGACTTGTCTCACCAAGGAGTCCATTTCTCACTGCTCACCTGTAAGAATTGTTTAATTCTCACTGGTAGGCTATGAGTATAACAAGAAATTCTAACCAATTGTCACTTACTTGCTCCAGTCTGGCGATCTTTTGCTAAAGTGTTTGATCACCCAAGACCCCTGAAAAGTGCATATTTAAAAATAAAAATATTTTGGAAAAAAATTCATGCCGACCTCCCGACCCTATTTTTGAACACAATGTTATGGGAACAGCACAATTTATTTTTTTTAGCCTGATGTTTTATCCCAAGGGATGAAGTGCTGAGGACTTGTGGTTTGGGTCAAGTCCGTCTATCCATCTGTCTATGCAGATATTTAAGACATGCCTAAGCCAATTCCTTTCAAATTGGGTACACAAACATAATGTACTAATTCATACCTGTGCAGTTCCAATTGTTTTATGTGCAGCATGCATAATTAGTGCTAATTTGAATAACTAGTGATTTTTGAGAAAGTGCTTTCCATCCCAAGAGACTGACAAATTTAATTAAACTTTGTGTACAGATGTTGGTGATGCTGGTCCCTAATAGCCTACAATTACATGTCAGTATTGTGTTAATTAATTGCTAATTTGCATATTTAATGAATTTTCATAATTTCTTCAGTGATATGTCTATAAATACTGACTCCAGTTTGATGAAACATGGTAGAAATATTCATCTCATATGCCAATGCTGTATTTATGTCCTGAGATATTGTTATTGACTTGTAATGTAAAATAAGCCTCAAATGCGATGGGTAAAAAATATATATTATAGCCCAAATATGGGGCTTTGTGCCGGAGGGTAGGTGGCCATATTAGCCCAACGTAGAGAGGGTAAATGGTCTTCTTCTTAGAGGTTACATAGTCCCATGCCACTCTTACAGTTTTCACTCAAAATATTTAGGTTTATTAGCAAATGGTAGGCTAAAATCGGTTCAAAATGGAACGATTTTCATCATCAAATGACGCATTGATAGATTTAAACTTCTGCTGCGCAGTATATCAATTTTTTTTAATACAAAACTTTCCAAAAACTGGATTTACTATGGAATGCATGAATTTTCAACATTTTTGCATCCAAAAGTTGTCATGTTGAAAATAGTTCTGGTTCATTTTCAGTCAGGTGATGACTATATGGCCGAATCGTCATCTACAAGTCACCATTGAATCATGTTAAGCGCACTACGTTCGATATATGAGGCATGTAATAATGTCAAGTATTGTATTGAAACAGCATTTTATTATCTATTGTCACAATTTAAGGGTCACCAAATGATTCAAACATGCTGTTCTGGACCACTCTGAACAGAAGAAACAACAACTTTCTTCAAAGCCCTACTTTCTTACAGTCTGCTTTTCTTCAAGATCTGGTTCCTTGGTATGTACATGCAGGCTGGACTGAATGCGGTATATCAACCTTGTTCACATAAAGCTGTCATTCCCATTATTCCAGTCTGCATGGAAGCCTTGAGATGACATTAGTTTAAATTATATTGCACTTTAAATTATGTGATTGTATTTTGGGTAATTAACTGTTTGCCATGTTTGGTCAAGAATTCTCTTTTTCTAAAACAACTTGAAGCATTTAAAGTTCCTGAATGAATACAACTTTTGTAGGTAGATGATGCCAATTTTGCCTGCTTTTTATTTCTTGGATAATTTTTAGTTATTTACAGATGATGGTTTGAACGCAGGTTCAGGAAGATGGATTTATATTTCATGTTAACATATCTATAGGTTCTCAAATTCTGTGATTAACTCAATGATCATATCCAGAAATACAATTCACAGCTGGTGATTTTTTTCTGCCTAATTGTCCCTGCATGTTTACAAGTTTTTCATAGTTTCAATGTATTGTGGTCGATATCAAAGCAGATCTTTTCAGCTGCTAAGTTACTTAGTATATCTTTTGATCAAACTGTTATGACTATATATCTGTTGTTTTGAGCAAGATTTAACATTATAGTTTAGCTCTGAAAGTGATTTCTACATTACATTGAAATGTTCTGTGTGAATAAAATTTTGTTGATATTGTCATATGTCATATTGTCAGAAATATTTTATATTTTGGGAACATTTTTGATCACTTCATTTTGGAACAGGTATACCTTAGGTATACCTGTTCCTGGCAAAGAGTGATATCTATGTGTTTTTGGGGAGGTATACTTCTGGTATACCTATTTTGGGACGCAAGTGTCCGAATTTGCATGACCACCTGATCAAATCAAAGGTACATATTAGGTATACCTCGATTGTACCTAATTGTTTATGAATAGGCTAAAAAAGAGCCTACCTCTGGTAGTCCAGATTTGGACACTTTTGCCAAAAATAGGTATACCAAAGATATACCTATTTTTGGCAAAAGTGTCCAAATCTGGACTACCCGAGGTAGGCTCTTTTTTAAACCAAAGGTATACCTCTGGTATACCAAACATGTACCTACTTGGTCCGAAAAAGTATACCTCGGGTATGTTTTTATTGTACCAGAATTTGGTAAGGGTTGTTGTATACTTGCTACTGATATGTTTTATGTCACTTATCTTAGCATTTAGTGTCTTATAAACATTAGCTTGCTGTTAATGGGGAATGAATACATACATACTCAC
>LD355040.1:21400-34736 GCA_001465055.1 Ptychodera flava | reverse complement strand
AATTACAAAGTTGCAGATTTCATCATAATTTCAATAAATATTATTAAGGTGATCTGTAGGAACCTGTATACCAAATTGCAAAGCTATCAGATGAGTAGTTTTGGAAAAACACATTTTTTGACCAAAAGTGGCAAAAATTGCCCCCAAAATACAAAATTGCAGATTTCATCATAATTTCAATAAAGATCATCAAGTTCATCTGTAGGAACCTGTATACCAAGTTTCCAAGCTATTAGATGAGTACTTTTGGAAATACACATTTTTTGACCAAAAATGGCAAAAAGTGCCCCAAAAATACAATATTACAGATTTCATCAGAAATCCAATATATATTACTTAGTGCATCTATAGAAATCTGTATACCAAATTTCAAAACTATCAGACCAGTACTTTTTGAGAAATACATTTTTTGACCAAAAATTGCAAAAATTGCCTTAAAAATGCAAATTTGCATATTCCTGCACAATTTGAACATATCTGAAATAGATCATCCCTAGGGACATATGTACCAAATATTAAAGCTATCTGACAGGTAGTTTTGAAGAAGAAGATTTTTAAAGATTTTTTTACCAAAAGTGACAAAAACTGCCTTAAAAATACAAGTGAGGTCACCCCAAGTGAGCTGCATATAAAATTTCAAAGCAATTGGACTTGCAGTTTCAGAGGAGAAGGCAATTGTTGACGGACGACGACAGACGACGACGGACGACAACAGACGACGGCGGAAAATCAATCTATTTGATAAGCTCCGCGTCGCTGACAGCGGAGCTAAAAAGGTGGGAGTGGGGAAAAATGTACAAGAGATCTGGTAAAAATCTAATGCTACCTCATCAATCTTCTAAACCCTACCACCTCATGAATATTTTGTTGACATTTGCTTATGTTTTCAGGATTTGCTTAACCCATTGCTATAGAAGTTGATATGCATGTTCCTAAAGATGACCTCCAGTACCTAAGTTGGAGACCTTTACGATAATTTGGCCAAAAATGACAAAAATTGCCCAAAACAGTAATTTGTCCAATTTTGTCATAAATTTCAATAGTTAGAAGGGTAACACCCTTGCAAATATCCAACCCAAATTTGAGGGCAATAGGGCCAGCAGTTTCAGAGAAGAATAATTTTTACTTAAAATGAGAAAAATAACCAAAAAATTCAACAAAAATACAAAATTAAAGATATCTTCATGATATTCACAAAACTGTATAAGGTTCACCTAAGGTACTTGCACACAAATTTGCAAAGCAATCAAAACAGCAGTTCTTGAGTTATTAATTCGTGACCATTTTCACTTATTTTAAGCTTATTTGCATAATTTTGGCAATGCAAACTTCATTGAACAAAATCCCATCTATAGCCCGGGATGCATCAACACACCAAATACAAGCTGAAAAGTGCAGCGGTTTGTGAGTTTTTGATGTTGACGGACATTCTATATGTACATACATACACACATGCATACAGACGCCACCAACTTCAGCTTATACAATAACCTCACATTGGTATACCAAATGTGATCTCAATACAGCGTGTATCCAGCAGATATTTAACTCAGATTAATTGACCTGTTATTGCGTGTTAACTTTGGTAAATGGGAATGCTTGGGACAGACTGGCTGCTGCTTTAACAAGTGGCAATATCGCAACCATTGTAGTCAAACTTTAACTTAGTATGGTGGCCTTGGATATGTTTACAACAGGGGGTACCCCCTCCCGAGCATGCGCAGCACGACGACCACTGCCCTTATAAAGCTATCAGTAAGTTAGCAGAAAAGGCTATTTTTGGTGCCAATGAATGTAAACACAGCACTTTCATGATACTTTCTTCAAACCCATCAAAAACATCATCAAAGAAAGTTGTTCTTGTTGTCTCAATCATGTTGTTTACCACCTGTGACTTTATGAATATGACATTTTAATGTAATGCAAAAGTTTAAAATAATTTTTTACATAAACTTTTGGACTTCCCTTTTTACTGCTCCTGAATATGGCACAATATTATTGTACAACTCATTGTTTTTATGTGTTTTTTTTTAAATATTGGAGGAAAATTGTTGAGTTTGGGGAAAATGATATTTATTAGTTAGGCTGGGCGACTAGTACATCTTAAGAAAGTGAAGTGCTTGTTTTTGTTGTTGAATTTTATACTTTTACCCTAGCCTTTTCCTTATGAGATTTTAGGGCAAAAGATGATTTGACTTGACCAAAGCTGGGAAATTCCGTCATGGTTTAAAAAACTTGGCATTATAAAGTCATCCTGAGAAGCTAATTTGCTTGCTATGTGATAAGCACTTACAAAGAAATGGTTGTCTTCACCAAAAAATGGGAATATTGACCCTAAAAATTTAAATACCTTTAATTCATCTACTTGCAATCACCCTTAGAAACTTTCATCACAATGTCAGAAACTAACTGAGAATGATATTGAAATTAATTTGACAAAAATGGAAATATTGGCTCATAAAATTAGCATATTACAAATTTAATTGTCATTTGAACAAATACGGTCTCTTTCGAAAGTTGTGTAAGTGCATAAATTTATTCGGAGATAAAGCTGAAAAACAACCTGCTCACATTTGCTCTTTCATGTTTGCCTAAATCCCTTGTTATCGATAGCATATGTGGATCTCTTTACAGTGAATTATGGGTGTACAGGTTGACTTATGATTTACCTGCGAATGCCATCAAATGCACTGCTTGCCATATCAATAACACCTCCTGTTGGCTTGGCTACAACTCCAACCAGACCTTTGCCTACACCTTTGAAGAAACCTGTAGCTCCTTCTTTCTTTGCACCTGGAATTGTAATCATATGATTCAATTGTTGCTGTATTAATTCTTATCTTCCAACCCAGGTTCTTACTGAGATATTATTATTTACAGCTTAACAATTCTTTCTCATTTATGTGAAATAAAAATGTTATCCAAAGGCCCTTGGTGTTTTGACAAAACTTTGTGCGACATAATATGTGGGGCACAAACAAATTACACAATGAGGCAAATATTGTGCTGAGTCAATTATGGGCTACTAGTGTGGACATAATTATCTACAGGTCTCTCACTACTTGAACATTTCTGATTTGACCTGTTTTGATGTCTATACACAAAACATTTCTAAATCTAAACTCAGTACTACAACAACTCATTTGAAAGCAAAACTGAATCAGTTTGTGTACCTTGTCAGTTCAACATATACTGCTTTTATGTTACTGCACAAAGACGCCACCATGGAAGGCAAAATATAGAAAATGAAAATTTTAAACTGGAAAACAAACTTTAAAACAATCTCAAAGAGAAAAGTGAGGACAGTAACTTTTCATAACACAAAAAATGTATGATGTCAATTACAGACTTTCATTTTCAAATCACCTAGTTTACCATTATCTTTAAAAAAGTGGAAGCTGAATATCAAGTAAGATGTTTGAAGGTCTCTAAGATCTTTGGAGCTGTGATTGGCTCACCTTTTACAGGCTGGGTAACAATGCCACTCACTCCTTCCACAAAGCCCTGTCAAACAAAATTAAAATAAAAATAAGACTTTCATGGCCCCTGTGTGACAGACATGCATGTCATGCAGTTGTAAGTCATGACAGCATAGCAAAATACAATCAATTTGATTTCTTTCAACATTCCAAAACCTTTTTTTAGACATAAAAGTATCAATATAGGAATAGATATCTCAACTACTTCTCTAAAAAGCTCTTGCTTGTTGTTTCTCATGTAGATTAGAGTTGGTATCAAGAACATATTTTTATGATACAGAAGTAAAAATCAGTGAATGCATTATAAGGATTTATTCCCAGTCTTGATACTCCTGGGGCTTACGGCTATATTGGCCACATTTGAACTTGTTTTTTGAATGTCATAGATGATATTATAAAATTGTTTACACAAAGAGAATGAATTCCACGGTGTTAGTGACGGCAGTGTAGTCCGATGGTCTCTCTCTCTCTCTCTCTCTCTCTCTCTCTCCCTCCCCCCTGGCATTTTAATATTTTATTTTGTTGACATTATATATCAGTTTGAAGTTTCAGGTCACTGCTCAATGCAATAGTTGATGTCAATTTCCCGTATTGGGCATGATAGTCTCTGTCGTCACTCTAATCATTAGTTTTTTCCTGTTATATTCTATATCAGACTCAAAACACAACGTGAACAACGCTGATAAAATAGTGCATCTTTCGTATCAAAAACCGGTAAAGTTTGCAACAGGTGATGTCAGTGACGCTTTTGCTTCTAAACCACATATTGAAATGCACAGGGAAGTTCGTGGCATGGCAATTATATGAATTTTACTGTTGAGAAAGTCTATGACTTTTAGAGTGGCTGTACAACCAACAACAAACTTGGCGGAACAATGATACCAACTTCAGAGACTCTGTGAAGTTTTTTCATTGCCACCACGGGTGAGAGCAAGTTGTCAAATTTTTTCCCACTGGCTGTTTGGCTTTAAATTTTCAATTGCCCTCATGTGCTAAGTTGTAGCTAAAAATCAAGAAAGGCGTTCTCTGTAAATCAATAGGCCTTTTGAATATGAAAAAATCGGACATCTTAACCTCAACACGCAGCTTGAAAGTTTCTCGCCGAATCAGGACAGAGACATCGGTGAGGCCAGATTTCATATAGTAGCTATGGAAACCGATGGTTTGTTCATTGTTCAGCCAGTTGTGTTAAAATTTAATAGATGTTGACAAAGCTATTATTTTATACAACAAAACAATTAAGTTTTTACACTAACCATGACAAGTCCTTTACCCCCTCTGGCTAATCCTTCCTTTAAATCGGCTGGTCTTTGGTTCATGGCCTGAAGTCGTTTCTTCTGATATTCTTCATCCATTGTGAGTGCTGCCAATCCTTTACCAAGCGTACCAGTTACCCTGGAAACCACACCAGCAGCTCCACCTTGATAGGGTGTAAATACACAGTGTTTTCACTTTATCACTACTGAGACACATTTAAGATAAGCATTCAAAGTCAAAAGCCAAAGGGACCAGGAGGTTTCAAAATAGATGACTAATGACAAATTTCAACATCAAAAATAAAGACATAGTGTGGGATTACCTACAAACCAATTTTGTCATTTAATCTTGAAATTAGTCCATGTATATATGCCAATCATTTCAAAATTACAAACTACCTCAAGAGAAAGATAAAACTGTAGCAAGCATTCCACCTATTACTTCAACGTGTTTTAGTGCTGGCAAAGGGTTGAACCTGAAATATCCATGTTTTTATCATCTGCGTCATCACAAGTGTTTTATCTCCGGCTAGTCTGCCAAGCACTTGTTACACATGCAATTAGTCTTCTATATATAATAACTATTGCAAAGCAAAAACAGTCTGATAACAGATTGATGTTGTTGTCCTATAAACTACTGTGGAAGACAACTAAAAGAAGTATTGACAGCAAAAGGCGTAAGCCTAATTCAAGCACCATGGGCCACAAGCCATGTGCTGCTAGCCAAATTTCACGATTCACGTTCTGCAGTTTAATAGATGCATTTTCACTGCAATTTACTTTTATTGATTCATTATCATAGATCAATCACCATTCAGGCTTCAACGGTGCCTCTTAATGCATTAAGGTAGCGGTAATGGCTAGGGGGACAGTTAAAATTTGAGAAAATGTGACATTTTTTTGCATTTTATATTGATAAAAACTAAATTGATGAAAAAAAATGAAGGTCCCAAGGTAAGAATAAATGAAAAGCTGCACAGAAAGTTTACAAGAAATGCGTTATTTTCGCTTTTGCCGGGGAGTCTGAGTGTACACTCTATCAGCCCATAAAGGTCATGATTATTGTTTCTCTGTGGGTGATTTCCTCTCCTCATGTCTCGTATAACCACTACCAAACACATATTCACGCGAGGACACTCGGAATTCAACAACATAATGAGCTTCAAAGAACTACTTCCCAAAAGTTCAGGAAGAATTTTCTGAGATAGACTAGTAAATCGTTTTTCACTACTGTGAAACGGCTGCCATGATATTCGATACGCAGGTGATCATGTGATATGAAATAGAACTGAAATGCACCTGCATTATGCTGCAGCATGAAAACGCCGGGTTGCGAAATCTGTGAATAGATCGCCAAGTTTCTTTGATCAGTCATGAAAATGTGATACTCATTGAGCACCCAAACCGATAGTTTTATTCTTGGCTTGCAAGATTTTCAACGTTATCTAACTTTACCATGCCATTTGATTTGTTTCACCCATAATTGACAATGCGTGGAGGGATCTTGCCTGACAGCATACCGCCGTGTGTGTATATTTATAAACCTTGGCATACTCCAGAATGCCGTTCTTATGTAATGAGGTAATCTATCTCGTAATTAGTTCATGCAATGTTGTATCAAGCCTCCTTTGCGTAAATTACTCAAAAAAATTCGTTCAGGGTTTGTCGGGGCTAAACTCCAAGTATTATTGATTGTAACATACGGTCCACAGTTTGATTTTAGTACCTAGATCTTCACATCACCGTGCCCAACTTCATGTACCGATGTTTTGATTTTCTACCGTAACTTATCGATAACGAGCAAGCACATTTTTGCACATCTCCTGTCTCAAGTCAGAGCTTTCGTTAACGCAAAATCCTGCGTATTTCATGCAGAATTACTCTGAAGTACGCAAAGTAAATTGACATCTGCGTAATCCGATACGCATTGAAAATAAAGCAGTCACGGTAACAAAGACATGAGCACACTTGGTTTCCCGCCAATGTGTAGTTATCAATGACTAAAAATTAAATGTACATGTTTGCAATATTTTTCCTACATCCCGTTAATCACGTTGCGTAAATTGTTTCCTTCAAGGCTGTACCAATAAAAATGTAACATGTCCGATAGAGTTCATCTTTATTTCAATTTTTTTTTTCCGATGCGCCCGATGTGTACTTGTAAACCCTGAAAATCTCCGAGTCAAATACCAATAATTAAAGCTAATGTTAAGCAGACTTAGAAATAATACTTTTATGGCGGTCTGCATGCTTTTTTATACATCAAGTATCATGAACCCTTTCCAAGTATTGCAGCTGGCCATAACTGCAGTTGTGATTCCAGTCTTATCTGTCACATGTGAACGTGGGGTCGGTACCAAAAACAGGATTAAAACATCGAAACATAGTCGTCTGAATGAAGATATCATAAATGTTCTGATGGTGATAACCATGGCAGGTCCAAAGCTATGCGAATTTGACTTCAGAGCAGGGATGATAGAGTTCAGTGAGCAAAGACAATCATCAGAAGTAGAAGACAGAAAAGTAAAGAAATGAATACCGTCAATAGAGAATAGAACAAAACAGTATGAAAGATTGTAAAACTCTCTCCAAAGAAAAAACATTGTCACTGCTGATGTTTACTGTACACTTTATTCATTGACTTTTGATCTAGTTGTCGATATCGTGTATACAGCAACTTTATGGGTACTTATATGAAGTTGTATGCATTCTTGATAAAAAAAAAATATATTTGGTACAGCTTTACACAGATTTGAAAATCCTAATATTAAAGCTCTCAAGTCTCAAGCCTAGAAATTCTCCAATGCGTATTGACGGCGATGACGTTCTTTAACCTGTTCACCCCCAATTCCCTGTCAACAGGTCCACAATCATCATTGATAACAATGGGATTGGGCCAAACCATGGTGGTGAAAGGGTTAAACTGCTTGTCGATGGGCATCTATTTCGGTACGTCTGCATTCCTTGCAATGGTCGAGGTCCCTTTGCAATTTTCCTTCGTGACCAGCTTTGGACAAAGCTTTAAAACAATGTTTGCGCTCTCTTTCCGCCTCCTTTGGCCGTATTTACGTGTTACATCGCCAAGACGTGACCCTATAAAAGTTAATTAACGCACTAAGTCTCACACTGTGAACCACACTAGTCCGCTGTTGTTATTGCGTCAGTGTGGAATGCTACGCATGTGCAATTAGATGGTTCCCCTAGCCATATGCAGAGATAGACACATGTGACAAGCAAGTTGTATGTGTTTTCAAATCAAGCACAGCCATTCACAATGATTTAAGGCTGCCATATTTAACTCCAAAATCAATTGCTAGGGTGTCTGGAAGGCCAGTCACAGCAGCTCTACGCTGAACCACGGTCGTTTTGTCGATGAAAATGGGGCGAAAACAAGCTGTAAACAGCAATTTTTGGCCAATTTGGCCTTTTTTCTACAGTTTAAAAAATTGAAATGTCGTCAACAAGAAACAGTGTAGAAACGGGATTTTTTTTTCATGTGTTTTGGGGATAATGTTGGACAAACCTACGGCATGGTTTTTTTCTGAGAAGGCTATTTCTCATGCTATCGTTCTTCAAACTTTATCCGTGTTTACATTGATGAGATCCATATCTTTCCAGTGGTTATTAGCAGAAGGGGGACATCCAGGCAAAAACTGTGCCGTAGCTAGCATTATCGATTGCCTTTAATTATATTTTTGTACAAAAAATGGAGGGAAAATGCGTTATTAGATTCTGGTTTTGAAAATTTTAAGAAATTAATAAATTATTAATTAATTTGATTATATGGTGTCATATTTCTCAATATTGCGACATGTTTACAATCAGTTTTTTTCTACATGAAGTTGAATATGTGATTACCAACTCCTGAAATTTTTACGTCTGTAGCTTTATTTAAACTATGAATAATTAAAATTTAATGACATGAACCTTTGGGATCAAAAACACCCTTTACCGCTACCTTAAGTGGTGACCAGGGAAAGTGTGTTAAACCTTATGAATTCTACATCAAGAAGCACATGTAGTAGGGGACTGGGCAGAAATTACCCGGCCAGTGTTTTCAAAATTACACTCAACATAAAATTATTACATTAAAATTTGATCAATCAAAATTCTGTACATTAACATTGTAGACCAAACGGCCAGGTTGCTACAATATTCAATCAAGGTCTTGAGCCAAGTCAATTTTAAGAAGATTTTCAAAGTGTATTACTTTCAGAATTTCTATGACGTTTGACCTGCCCTATATCTCTGCAGCTCAGTTGTCACTATATCTTATCCTATATAAGATTCCAAGACAGCTGGTGTCTATCGAACTATGGCTGGTATTGGCCACTGACCTTTGACCCTCAAATTATCATGTACCTCATTAATTATGCACATATATAATGATAGGCTTGCCAACAGAGGTAGAGGCACAGGGGCTCATAAGTGCCTATTTAAGTCAATATTACAGCGTTTTTTTCTTTTTCAATGTTACAAATAAAGCTGAAGAGCACAACATTTGTGTAGCTGTCTTTTGTGTAGCTTGTATTGGCATGTATAGTGCGCCCTCAATGGGGAATGTGATCATATGTAAATACGACCTTTAGTTCCGTGACCTCTAGCCAATTCCTCTGGCCATGCCTTCTGGACACGTGTACAGACGTCGCTGTGTGGGAAATTAGTACAGTAAGCATAGCGAGGGCAGAGCAGGAAGTAGGCATGGCTGGAGCCGGGCCTAGAGGTAACGGAACTAAAGGTCACATTTACGAGGACTCACTATACATGCCAATACACGCTACACAAAAGACAGCTACACAATAAGTGTTGTGCTCTTCAGCTGGATTATTTGTAACATTGAAAAAGAAAGAAAAACGCTGTAATATTGACTTAAATAGGCACTTATGAGGCCCTGTGGTAGAGGTCTGAATTTTGGGATGTGGGCTAAGTTTTCAGCTAAAATGTCAAGTGACTAGGATAACCTTTGACCTGAGTTAAACAAATATGCCTATAAATTAGTCACTGAAAGAGCTACAGCTTTCATATTTGGTGGGAGGAGGCACCACATCCTGAAGCTCATTAATTATACGTTGAATAAAATGTTATTGATGTTGCATAAAAGCATAAAAATTGGGGGTCACTTTTTCTTACAAGCACTTTTGAAGGGTTACTTTTATACCCGTGGCGCAGTATATTTAAACAGTAAATCTTACATTATTGGTGTTTTTGAATTGGATGGGAATACAAACATACAGACACTGTGGCAATAGGCCAAACCCGGAATTCGAATCGACCACGGTACAAACAAAGCCATGTGCGCAAACGCGCATAGACGTTTGTGTATTTGCATACGCATTAGCACACATGTGGGTTTGTTTGTACCGGCATCACGTGATTATTTGGGCGTACTGAGTCTGTGGAACCTATCGCGTCCTTTTTATTCCGGAGTAGAACCATTGATGGACAGCTGAGAGATCTTAACTGTTCTAGTATGTATACATTGGAAACGGGAGGAACAAAGATGTCTTAAAGTCGTGAAACAGGAATAGGTAAGAACAAAATGGTCACAATAATCAAGAATGTTTTAGGAGATACAATTTTCCAATCCAAACTATCAACAGCTTACCAATGGCATGTCCAAACAAGCTGCGAACTCCAAGGGCCAAACCCTCAGCAAATTCCTCTGGTCCTTGTACTGCTCCCTGTGGTGCAATGTAATTAAATGAAGTACAGTTCATCCATACAATTCAGAATATATCACCATGGGATTTGCTGTTCAGATATCTCAGTGTTCAATGTTCTGTCATTCATAGCAGCATGCTTCTAGTTCAGCAACATGACTTTACATAAACTACAAATATTTTGGAAAAATTATAGAAATTTTCACTTAAGGGCTCATTAAGAGAGCCTTGTAATTGGAACAATCTGAAAATGACAGTAGTGAAATCATAAATTAGTAAAAAAAACTTTTGATGTGTTGCAATGTTGGACTCAAAAAAAATGCTAGATCAACAAGACTTGTCCATTGGGAAAATCATTAGCAAATACTGAAATCATAGAGAGAGCGAGTACTGTCAGAGTTGAAAATATTGATAATCTTTGACGGTTTTGCTCATTTGCATTATAGTATTCTTATCCATTTGTTTTTTACATACCTAACTTTAAGAGACGTTGAACTTGAGTGGCTGACACAACAGAATTGACACAAATGCTGATACATATTGCAAAGAACTGGTGATATTGGGTATTATATTGATGGTGCAAATGCAGCGATCTGATTGGCTGAGGCGTGAAAAGATCCCTGGTATATTTGCAATATACCACGGTTGGTGAACATGAACGGCAAGTGCAAAAATCCTTTTTTGATGTTTAATCCCAAAATTTCAATATACTGTTAATTATGATGTAATAGCAATAAAGCGCACCCAACAATGGTACACCACTCAATTTTGACCAGTCCACTTCATATATGCACTCGCTATTGCTCATGCATACATGTCTTGAATTGGTCAAAATCTAATGGGATACCATCACTGGGGGTGCCTTATTGTTTAAATAACCGATCTATCATATACTCATGCCCAGAATTTTACAAATGATATGACAAACCTTCAATTTTGAGGCTTTACTTTATTCTGCCTTGCACATAAATATGGAAATGTTTGTGTAAACAGGCTTTATTCATGAACTGTACAAAATTCACCACCATGCACAACAAATCCGCCATATCTCAATAAACATCATTAGAAAAAATACCGAGACATAAACTAGTCATATAGGAAGAACTTTTTATGGTGCAATATGTCATTCCAATCATTACTGATTAAAAACTTTCCTCTGCTTTAAATCTCTCTCAATTTCAATCACACTTAATCATCGTACGGAGCTGAGAGGGCCAGCCGTTTTGTTTGTTTACTCTGCGACTTGCCACGCCAAAAGTTGTCATTGCTATCATGTGGTGTGTTCACTACCTATTTAGAGGTAGACTGTGCCATGAGAACGGCTTGTCCAAAATTGACAGGAGACCAAATGGAATAACCAGAGGATAACATTACAAAATTCAACCCATTATTCCTGTATTCAGCTATCAGACTGAAATATCATGTTCCTCAACGCCCTTCAATTTTTTAAGCAACATAGCATCCTAGGCAAGCAGCAGACGTTTGTTTACTTTACTTTCGATCAAATCAGTAAGTTGCAACTTTATTTTGCAAACACTCCCAAAGTGATGATGTTTATAGTGCATCTTGGCATTTACAGTAAAACATCACAGCTGAGATTTTTTGGTAAACTTCACCAGGATGAAGCGATATGGACATGGGTATATGATAAAGACAACAATAGACTGATATACATCTATAGAGACAGATACTGGATGCTGGCTTGTAACCACCTTCATAGCTTCTTTTGTCATATTTATATGCAACTGGAAGCTAAATATTGTATTGACTAATGATGCTGAAATTGACTCTAATAGAAACTAGATATAATTTAGATATCAAGAATGGATCAATCATTATGCAATAAGAAAAGAATAACAACATGGCTACATCTCACCTGGTATGGTTCATAGAAAAGATCTGTGACCCCTTCAGTAAGTCCACGTACAAAACCAAAGGGATTACCAAGTACATCCAAACCCAATACCAACACATAGGCTTGCTTGATAGCTTGACTGGAGTAATGTTTGACGCATTCATTGCTTAATTCCTTACTTGTATAAAACTGATGTTGACGTTCAAAGAAAGCAAGCCTAATAGAAGAAGAAATTGTATAAGAGAGAGACAATTAGCATATGTAGCATATAGAGGACAATGAAAACACCATGATATGTCAAATTTACTTATCATATGAATTAACCAAAGTACAGTCATCATGAGTCATGATACGTTACCTGTACATCACATAAGAATAATTTCTAAGAAGTGGCTTTTGGGAAGACGTGAAAAGTTGAAGTCAGATGATGGACAATGGATGCCATCGGTAATTGAACCAAGTGGAATTCCTCTGCTTCATTGACAGTTGGAACACATGTGACGCTTTTTCACATGACAAAAATTTGAATTGACACTTTCAATGCAAGTTTTCACATGAAGTTTTCTTCGCTTTATTTCTGGATCAAGAATGCATTAAACAAAGTTCAAATTCTATGTATAAGTCCTTTTCAAGATGTTGATTAACACAGAGATTTTTGTAAATTATCAGTTGATACATATCCAAATTATGGCTCAGGACATGACAAAATTGTAAAAATAGCGTCAAGGACACTGAAGCTCCTCAAGTGTGAGGCCAGTTGAAGTAGTTGGTTGTTGGTAAGCAGTAATTGACTTGGAGGCATGGGGTTGGGATACAGGATACACAAGATTTGTGTTAGATACATTTAATTGTATATACGGCATGATTTGGCGCATTAATATAAAAAAAAGTTGCATACATTAACACCAATCTATCCTGATGGAGTATGTGGCGGTTTATTATTAGGTGACTAGTAAAGTGAGTAAGCGCCATTTACTTAATTGGAATGCAGGAGAGCCACCGTAATTTCTCTGTCAGCACTCTAGTGAAAATTGCTTCATTGTGTTTTTCAACATTTAAATTTGTAGTATACAAGTGAATTGCATT